>PVHX01007801.1:0-88313 GCA_004024805.1 Geosciurus inauris | reverse complement strand
TTCAATAGATGAATGGATAAAGAAACTGTGGTACATATACACAATGGAATATTATTCAGCAATAAAAGAGAATAAAATTATGGCATTTGCAGGCAAATGGATGGAATTGGAAAGCATTATGCTAAGTGAAGTAAGCCAATCCCAAAAAACCAAATGCCGAATGTTCTCTCTGATTAGTGGATGCTGATACATAAGGGGGGTGGGAATGGAAAACACAGGAGAAATGGAGGAACTCTGGACACGGCAGAGGGGAGAGGGATGGAAAGGGGAACGGGTACAGTAAAGATGGTTGATTGAGATCGTCATCACTACTCTTGGTGCATGTATGAAGACACAAATGGTGTGACTCTATCTGGTTTGCAACCAGAGAAATGGAAAAATTGAGCTCTGTATATGTACTATGACTTGAAACACATTTAAATAAAATAATTAAATTTTTAAAAAAAGAATCTTTTAACCGCATCAAAGCCTGTGGACTTGAGATTGAACTGGGCTATTTGGTCCTTCAATGCAGAGATAGTCAAAAAGAGTTAAAGGATCCATTTAGCCTGTAATGTATATTCCAGCAAAGAAATTGTAGGCTATACCTTTTATTTGGGCCCACTGTGGAAGAAACAGGAATCAAATATCACTAACTATGAAGGCCCTTCTAAGGCGATTCTACTGACTTATAACCTGGCTTCATGACCAAATAACTGGAAGAAATATGGTGTCCTCTTGTTCTCCTTTTCTTTTTTCTTTACCAGTGAGTCTATGTTTACAAACCAAATGTCATGAGTGCCCAAAAGACATTTCCAACTTCTCATGCATTATAATATACACCTCTAAATCCAATACAACTAAGGAAATGGGCACTGCAGTCTCATATAATTGATAATAAAAAGAAACAACATCATTTGTTTCAGGTTCTAAGGAGCCAAATTGCTGAAAACCAGTGAAAGAAACCAATTTGCACAAAGATGACGATGCTTTGTTTCCTTATATGTAAAATCAAGCTCTTTCCATGGCTAACTTTCTAAGATTCTATTATTTATAGTTCTAGGAAATGTGTTCTTAAGGGTTTGAAAGTTGTATAGTTCTCAGTTGATGACAGTTCAGAGTAGAACTTATTCCTACTATGGGAGTAAACTGATTATATCTGAAATATGTATTCTTTTTTTAAATTTTTTTTAGTTGTAGAATGATGCAATATCTTTATTTTATTTATTTATTTTTATGTGGTGCTGAGGATCAAACCCAGTGCCTCAAGCACGCGAGGCAAGCGCTCTACCACTGAGCCACAGCCCCAGCCCTGAACTATGTATTCTTGCTGCATTCCTGTCTTGCTAAAATAGCACAATTGTCAATTTCTAAGTGGATCAGATATAAACTATCTCATGCCAAGTGCAGAGATACAATAAACACACACAGAACTCAACAATGAGAAGCAGAAAAAAAAGTATCAAGAGAAGAAAGAAGAAGGAAAAAGTGTTTTAAAAACTGAAAAATAGGGCTGGGATTGTGGCTCAGTGGTAGAGCGCTTGCCTCGCATGTGTGAGGCACTGAGTTCGATCCTCAGCACCACATAAAAATAAATAAATAAAATAAAGATATTGTGTCCATCTACAACTGAAAAAATATTTTTAAAAAAAACTGAAAAATATAGAAAAGGGAACTTAAAATATTTTTAATGAATTAAGTTGAGGGGAAATAGCCATAAAAGGAAAAGCCAAACTCTATAACTAGAATGAGAGAATGATATAGAGGTTTACCCAATTCATAGTTTTATATGAATCTTCCTAAATTGTCCCAGATCCTCCCTCTTTGCCAATCTGAACTATTTATATCACTTTCAAACAAATGATACATCATCCACAAGTTCAAAACAAGAATAGCTCTTAGCTCTCATACACATATCTGAGGTTAAAAACCAAATCATTTTTCACGAAAACATACAATTTTCAAGTTGCCCCAAGTCCAAAATGAGAAAGAAAAAGAAGTTCTCAGACTCTCAAATAGCTTTGTTCACTTTTTCATGAAGGTTAAATGTTGAATCTTTGACAGGAAATTTCTAAAAGTTTCTCCAATAGTAAATTCTCACTTTAAATGTGCATTTCAGGATATTAAAAAAAATGGTTGAATATTCTGAAAATTAAAGGGAGAGGAAGAAAGTTATTGCACAAAAGAGCCCGGGATTAGGAGACCAATGGACTAACCACTCATCCAGGGCATTCATGCAGCCTATGATCTCTACTTCCTTCAACTTTAACAGCCTCTTTTCAGAATTACATTCAGAACTTTATAGTCAGTTCAAATCCTGACCCGTTGTTGACTAAGAATGACTCCTTTTAAGTCCATCTGCTCATAACAAAAAAAAAGAATAAGAATACCCATTTCACAGAGTTGTTGTCAACTAAGTCACAAATCATATAATATGCTTACAAGATAGGATGTTTTTAATAACTGTTAGCTTCCTTCTTCCCCTGCTCTTCTTTCTGCATCCCGGTCCTATAACATTAAAAATATAATTAAGTACTTTATAAAATCTTTAGAGTATAATAATTTTATTCAATTTTTAAAATTTTTGTATTGAGGAATGATTTACACACAATAAAGTATGTAAAATACACAAACAAGAACTTTTTTACATGTTAATTGTAAAAACCAGGTAATTGTCTCTCAAAGTCAGACACAGAATATTTATTTCTCACAGTGAGATATAGAACATTTATTTTAAGTACCCCAGAAGATTATTACATGTCATCTCCAATCAATATCCCTTCCACAGTGACCATTATTCTGACTTCCACTGTTATCACAAAGTTTAAATAATTTTTAATGATCACTAATCTTAAATATTTTAAATGACCACACTAATTTTAGGTATTTTTTAAATGATATAAAAAATAAATGACAGTATATCCCATACCAAGGAATTTTAAAAAGCAAACGTTAAAACAAAGGAAGTAGGGCTACATATACTAACACAGAGATTGCAAGATATAACATTCTGTATTATAACATTATTATAATGTTATTATATCACTATATCATTGAAAATTAATAATGGAAATTTTAATAGAAAGGATGAGAGATGGAAAGGAGAAGAATATGACAAAGTTCTTCAAGTCTTTTTTTTTTTTTTTTTTTTTTTTAGTTGTAGATGGATAACAATGCCCTTATTTATTTATCTTTATGTGGTACTGGATCAAACCCAGTGCCCCACATGTGCTAGACAAGCACTCTACCACTCAGCCACAACCCTAGCCCCTTCATGTCGTTTTTAAATCCTCACAAAGTGTGCCTCACTTAGCAGCAAGGGAAGCATCCAAACTAAAGTCCACCACTAGTACCTAAATTGGACGCACCTCAGGAAGTATTGATGGACCACATATTTACAGAAGCAAGTGCCCTCCTCTCCCTCTGATTTGGCCACCACCACATCCTGAGCTGAAACTCATAATCCCTGTGGGGCCCCACCTTTCCTATCGCACAACCAAAGGGTCAAAATAAAAGGCAAGAGAACCTGAGGGGTTCAGATCATTGCAACCTTGCTATGCAGTAATATGGACACCAGAGCTGGGGGTTATCAGACACTTCCTAAAAGTCACAACCAAATGTAGTTCCTCCTGAGATATAAACATAGCCACAAAGAGTCGGGTGATTTTACCTGGTGATTGATCAGAACCAACCTAATGGGGAAAGGTCTTGTCTCAAAAAATTTTACTTCTATGCAAACTGACTTTGTGTTAATAACCTGGATTAACCAGTAAATAACTAAGGTGTTTCAAACAAGCTTTAAGTCACAGGCTTGTTTTCAAAGAAATGCAAACCTGGTCATTGACTACCACCTCTGTTCAACCCTTTGCAGGTAAATGTGAATGGGTGGACGCACAGTGGTTTTACAGAAATCCTTTTTTGTTTTCAATTGCCAGAATGAGCCTTCAGAGGCTCCTTGTTCACAATTCTCACAGTCCAAAACCTTCTCCAGTGCAATGCAAGATTCTTTTGCTCTTGCCCTGTTATTTGTGGAGATGAGAAACTACTAAAGTCTTTCTTATAATGACCCTTCAAATCAGTTGAACCTTTATTCTCTAACCTAAATAACCCTACAGCTTTTTGGCCTTTCCTCAGAGCCTTCATTTTCCAATCCTTAATTACATTTTTGCTCCTCTCTGGAGCTCTGCCAGTTCCCCACATCCTCCTTAAAGGGGAGACACAAAGTAGCCAGAGTTGGGGTCAGACCAGTGCTGGGAAAAGCTGACAGTTTACTTCCTGCCCTTTGCCTTTCATACATCCCATTAACTTATTGGATTTATACATAGATAGCACTTATTTAACTAATTCTATCAGGGCTGCCATATTGAGTTGAACTCTGGCTTTTCCATCTTATACCTCAGCATTCTTCTTTTCTCCTTAACTCTTTGAATTCTTTTTATATCTCATTCAAAATGTTTTGCCCAGGGAATTACACTTTACATTTGATTCCTTCCTGTCTCTACTTCCTCACCCCCCAAAAAAAGAAAAAAAAAAAAAACTTCACAAATTCAGGAAAAAGCCCTCCAGAGGCTAAGCCATCACTCGTGAGTTACCAAGAGTTTCCCTGTCTCCCCATGCTACCCCCAAGGCAAAGGATGGAGCACAGTGGTAATGATTACCACTGTTCATTGAGAGATTATGCTAGGAAATGTGACGCTCATAACTTCATTATTTCCTCACTATAACCACATGAGGCAGATCTTATCCTTTGTTTTATTGAAGGACCTAAGGTTAGCTAGAGTAAGCAATCTGTAGTGACCACAGAGCAAGTACGAGCTGGATTCAAATGTGGATCTCTCTGACTACCGCACTCACTGTGCCAGACTGCCCCCCAAATCAGTGCTCGCTGGCATTTGTGTATAACCCACCAGGCAAACGTGACTCCACTCAAAGAATATGTTTGGTTTTCTCCAATAGGTGCCAGGAAGACTTAAGAGAAAAAAATAAAATAAAAGAATGAAAGTAAAAGAGAGAAGAAAGAGACTGCAAGACAGAGAGGAAGATGAGGCATTGTTGAAGGACACTGAGATCTTTTAGGTGATCCTGTCTAAGGCTTCTAGGAGCTCTGTCCTTCCTGATTGTGAAATAATGTGGGTCAGAAACAAATTGGTTTATGGTCCCAATAGAACGTTGCACACATCTCCCACAATGCCACTTGAGCACAAAGAATTCGCCAGCTGCAGGCTGGAGTAATGTCACCAGTAAAAACATTCTCTAATGAGATATTTGTTTAATCAGTTGTTCCAGCTGATAATTTACCTCCAAATAATTTGGAAGGGATCAACATTATTTACCATATTAAGTCTGCTACTGCATTATCAACAAAATGAATTTATGAAAAAAATATAAATGAGAGGGAGGGAAACTTGAAAGCCATTTGTCTGTATGTGGCAAGATGACTCTGTGTATAAACATTTAGAGGGAGGAATGGAGCTGCAGTTAGAAGGCTCTGTTAAACAGCACAACCAAATCTTTTATTACAAGATGTTTATATACTACAAGGGTTTAATTTTTTTTTTTTCTTGGTTTGGTACTGGTGATTGAACTCAGGGATACTCAACCACTGAGCAACATCCCCAGCCCTATTTTATGTATTATTTAGAGACAGGGTCTCACTGAGTTGCTTAGTGCCCCACCATTGCTGAGGCTGGCTTTAAAGCTGCAATTCTCCTGTCTCAGCCTCCCAAAGTGCTGGGATTAGAGGCTTGCACCACTGCGCCTGGCAGGTTTAAATTTTAAAAAATAAAATAAATTGTTTTTAACATTTCCTCTGCCCAAAACCATTGTAGGGAATTTTTATTATCTAAACAGGTAAAAAGGAAATCTTAAATTCTGTGGGGAGAATATTAGGGAAAATACAGTAAAATAATGTACAGTAAAATTTAATAAGAAATGTGGATTTAGGGAAGCTTGCCTTTTGAAAATTGATTTCAGAGACTCAATTTTTAAAAGCTCCTAAGCAGAAATAGAATTTTTAGTCCTTGATCAATATCAGTTCTACAAACCCAATATTATTAAGAAGAATGACCCAAATGTTAAACTTTTCCACAAGGATTTGATGAACTTTCTTTCCTGTTTAAAAAAAAAAAGTCCTACTTTTAAATACCAATTCTGACTAACACTAGCCCCACACTAAATCAAACAAAGATAACTTAATTTTTTTAAACTAGTTTCATGAGTTTTCTAATAACTTTAATCTCATACATCTTAGTAACATTCTTATAGAAAATTGACAAATTTATCAGTGCATATTTAAATGCTGACAACTAGAGAACTGTATTGTACAGCTGCTCTGGTACAGATGTTTATCTTTTAAAATAAAGACATTTGTTTAACTTTCTAAACAAAATAGTTTCCAGATTTCTCAATAGTCTTTCTAAGGTTGTTTGCCTCTGTAATCTGCAGTGCTTGCCTGCAGAAATAAATCCATTTCAATCACAGCCTGGTCAAAGTTTAAACTTAAAAATAGACTCAACAGTTAATCAATAGGTTGATCTGCTGATGCAGTAGAGTGTAGCTAGGCCTGACCAGAGGTCATCCTGCTAAAACAGTCAACAACTTACTCTTGATATAATTCAGCATTGAGATTCCAACCTAGCAATTAAACCTCATCACATGGATTTAGTGATATGCAGGTCTTCAATCAATGTTTGCTGGAATTGATGTCAAATGAAATATGCATATGTTACACTCCTTCATTGTATGATAGGATGACAATAATCTGTAAATAGTTCAGGTCTACAATTAAGGTATTCTGTTTTTCTATGAGATAATTTTTCTAACACTGCAGGATTTATTAAGTAGTGTTAGAAAAGTAAACATATAAATGTATAGCTCTAGCCAAAATTTATGTTGTCTGATTTAATATTCTCTTTGTCCAGGAAATTTTCATAATAAAAAAAGTCTAGAAATTGTTCTGTGCAATGTATATGGAATTACCTGAATTTAAACATGATCTAAATAGGCTACCTTCTGGGTGACTCTGCATCAGGCTTTCAACTTATAAGTTCAACTCCTGAAAGAAACTTACATGGCAAACATCTTCTTGGTTTTCTTTTACAAAGTTGTATTGGCCTGAATCATCTACAAGTTTCATCCAGATGTTTGCAGATCTTTCACCATAGCTTTGAAAAAAACATATAATAAACCTGAGTACTCGATAAAATTTCCTCTTCTAATAATGACTTAAGATGCCAATAGAACACTGAACAATTTAACATCGAGTGAGGTTCAAATCTCCTCTCGGAAGTAAACACTTCCTAAAATCACTGATCCAAAGCCAATGAAGCCAGACAAGAAATATCATCAGCATCTAACAGAAAGCAACAAGGTAAGAAAGCCTGAATTTCCTTCCTTCCTCTGCTAGAATATGGTGAGCCATCACAGGGGATATTTTTAAAGTATCTGTACCTCATCTTCATCCCCTTCTCTACTCACAAGACACATTTGAACAGACACAAGCATTGGCAAGTGTTTTGAGTGTCTGGACATCCACATCTGGCAAGGATGCCATCTGAGATAGAAGCCAGTGTATGCGTAACAGGCAACGGGACAGATGATGTCAACAGTTCCAGGCTGGATCTCAGCCTCACCACAATGGCAGGGGAGGGCCAGGAACAAAGACCCCTAGCTTTAAGTCTCTGAAAGGCAGTGTGGGGCCTGTTTGAAGGGCAGTATCCTGAAGCCAGACTACCCATATTTGTATCCCAGCTCTAACAGTTCCTAACAGGTCACACTGAGCCAGTGTTTTACTGCTCTGAGCCTTAGTCTCCTCATCTGAAAAGGAGTGATACTGAATAACACCCACCTCAACATGTTATTGCAAATATTAACTAATACATATAAAGCACAGACAAAGTAGTTGGCCCACAGAGCATGCAGTCAATGTTAGTCATTCCTCATTATAACCCAACATGCTAATGTCACTATAAATCTCTAGATAGTTTAATGCTTGGATTTATTGTTATTGATTTCCAACTCAAGTCTCTTCCTCCTCTGAACCACCTTGCACATGTCTGCCAAGTTGAACTTTTCTAAAAAGTCTCTTCTGTCAGTTTACGTCTCTGCTCAAAAACTTCTCATGGCTCCCTACCTCCAGGAATAGGTCCCAAATTCTCAGTCTAGTTTGAAAAACTTTCTATAATCTGTCTCTAACCTGCTTTTCCAATCCTCTGCTCCAGGCAGACTGATTTCCCTCTTCTTTGTATCACACACCTGATACATATTTTTATTTCACACTCCATATACATGCTACTAGATACACAATAAGTGGTTAGTAAGCAATCATGTTATTTTTGCTGTGGAAGCCTGGAATATGAATGTTTATGTCTGACTGTGGCAGAGGTTCCCGAAGGTTGTGGTCTAGCCAGAGGGAAGGTTTACACAGCAAATTCAGTCTTACTACAGAAGATCCTGAGAAACTCAGCAACCAGAACAGGACTAAGCTAGGGCCTATAGCATAGATCTCCCACAATGTTTAGTCTCTGGTGTGCTCAGAAATAAATACTACATATTAAAGTTATTTTAAAATGATAGCCCTATGGAGGAGTTTAAGAATGTATTCTAAGTGAGAGATCTAAAAATAAGGCTGTAGAGCCCTCCAGAATTTTAAAAAGCAATAGTTGAATCCTTGGTTAAATATCCCAACTATAAATCTTACTCATTCGAACTTTTCCCCAAAGGGGCATCCACTTTAAGAGGAATTTATTTTGATTTATTTATACAAAGCAACAAAGTAATCTCTCCTTCTCATCAACAAAAACTTCCGCCCCATTCTCAAAACTGACTTAAAACTCACTGTTATGATAGTCTGCTTCCTCTATGGTGCCGCTGGGGTTTGGGGAGGATGTAGGACAGAGGCAAGCATGCTTGGGATTAAAGAGAGGCCCTGAGTGGGGTGCTGATAACCCCTGAGGTCGGGAGAGCAACTCTCCAAGTGTTTACCACTAGCTCTCCTCGGAGGAAGCCAACAGTAGCCCCCCTGACAACTTACAAGATGAACATCTTCCTCCCAATGTGCTCTTCATTTCAGGGCCGTTGAAAAGGGACAAAAAAAGAAGAATCTGACATACTTTTAGATCATGGCAGAAAGTTTGAATAATAACTTCCCCTTGTATAAAGCCACTCTTAACAAATAAGGACAGCCCAAAAACAAAACAAAACAAACAAACAAACAAAAAAAACAGACCTTCAATTTTTGTGCTCTTACTAGCTAGCAGTCACAGATTAGTAGCCCTTGAATAAAATATAGCTCATAGATATGTTGTGTTGGGTCAGCACAGTGGTTTCCTTTTTTTTTTTTTTTTTTTTAATATCTTTACACTGGACATGTTCTCTGCAGTTTGACACAGGCCAAACCACACACGTGACCTTACATCATCTCAAATTTATGTTATCTGCTACTCCCTGCCTGGAGGGCTTTGAGTTTGAAGTTCCTGCTGGAATTTACCTTTTTGTCTGGTGGCTTCTTAAGAATGGACTTCAGTGACAGTTCAGTGACAGGACTTCAGTGGCATGTAGCTTCACACATATGTTCATTTCCCTTCGACCTCTACACATCCTTCTCTCCAAGACTCCATCAATTCATACTTAGTTCCTTTTTAAAGCAGTCCATGGCACAGGTCCTTGGAGGTGTATTTTCTTAAAAATCACTCAATGAAAAGGGGCCACTGCCGCTTCCCACTCACCAACTCTGCTTATCTCAATCTTTTTACCCACACCGCTCAACTAGGGCAAAAGGCAGTTGGGATTTCCAGGGCTTAGTTTCTGATTTGACGCTGAGAAACCACGTCATCGAATTTGCCATTGATATCTTTTAGGTTTAGAGTGCAGCAAGTTAGAATCTTCCTTATTCGTGGCTTTAAGCCTGCTGAGACCTCACAACCATGTCTGTAGCACCACCTCCCTGGTCGAGTTCACCAAGAGTGAAATGGCCTTTGTTGCTTTGGGTTCCACCAGAACATTTCATGGTAAGTAAAATGCCTAGCATTCCATTTTTTGGCCATGGAAAGAGGAAGGACAGAGTTACCCTTTGACATAAACAGGACTCATCCAGTAAGTAGCCACAGGCAAATGCTGGCAACATATAATTAGCCAGCTGGTCATCTCTATTTAAATCCACCCTCTTCTCTAACTGCCAAGCTTTGAAGAATTAAATATTTTAGCATGCCAGGCATAGTTCAAAACTAGATATTTAAAATGTTTTTTTCATGTTTTCTCCTCTCTCCTTTGCCAGTTTCATGTACAAACTGGGGTCAAGTAAGTTAATACCTCAAATAAAAGGGTGCTAAAGCTTTTGGTGGGAGCCAGTTGTGAAGTCAGTCTAAACATTCCTTGAACTCTTGCCCAAGAAGAAAACTTCTCAAGTCTTAATTATCTTCAGGACTGGAATGTGCAAGGCCCATCACACAGTCTAGTCCCCTTCTTCAGTAGGACAAATATTTTTTCTTTTGGCCAGCATTGCAAAAGATATGCTTGGTTATCAAAACAGACCCAGAGCATATGCATAAAGTAACTGAAAACCATGGCTGTGCTTGACAAGGCCCAGTTCTTATCTTTTCCTGCCTTTATAAATCCCAATCTCTTGTTCAGAAGTCTAGGAAGTAAACAGCCATGTCTGGAACTTTGATACATCCACATCCTCACTACCCCAACTTCTTTGGAATCAGTCTTTCCACACCCCAATTCCTCCTTGGCTTTCTCTTGGGATTGTAATGTGTTTACTTAGTACAACTAAACTCAGTTGACATGGTGCTAATCAAAGCAAGAGCATTTCAAGTCATTAATTTTTCCATCCCCCTGCTGACATTCAAGTCTGAAAATCTCCATAATCTTGGACTTTCTTGAGCAAGAAGTTTACAGTAAGAGATCACAGGCATAAGGTTTAGTCTCTTATCATGGAAATATTAAGATTCTGTCTGACATCCTTCACTAGCTAAGCAGTGGACAGTTAGGTCATTTGAGATTTCAGGAAAAATTACTCTCACAAAGAAAGAGCTGATGGAAAGTATTCTACCTTGGGACATTTGTTTACTGAAATAATTTCCAATTTTGTTATTATTAATTACTCATCCCAGTGAGTAATAAATTCAACATTTTTAAAATTCTAGTTTCAAAGAGAAATGACAGAATTTCTTCTTTTATTCATCAAACCCAACAGTCACAGATTATATATCAAATTTACCATGTAGACACTTATGAGAATTTAATCTCTGCCAAATATTCCACCACTTCTTAAGGGCTTTATCTGTCAAAAGTTAAAATGCATGATTAGGACAATTGTAGAGTACAGCTTGATGTATTTGTCACAGATCCCATGAGAACCACTCATTTTTTTTTCTTATATGGTTTCTAGGGGGAAAACAAATCCTTGGCTTTTGCCTTTTTTTTTTTTTTTTTTTTTTGCCTGTTCCATTTGGAGATAAAATCCCTGATGTATATGTATCTGGTGTCAGATACTAAGCAGAGACCAGGTTTTAAAGAAAACCCTATATGCTGTTATTAAATAGCTTGGGACAAGATGGAAGCCATTCGGTTGACTTCAGCAAACTATTCTTCTTCACTAAACCTAAATTCTTGCCTCCCATGCCTGGCAACATTGCCCGATTTCTGAAATCCAGTTTCTCTTCCTTTCTTGTTTGTAGTATCCACCAGCTTGGCTCTCCATGTTCCTACCTAATTGTACTTCCTGGATCCAAGCTGAACCCGTCCCCTGCCCCTGGCTGTACAGGGTCAATTACATCTCAAGTGGCCTCTCTGTCCAGTCATTACATTTCACACATGCATCAGCTGGTTATTGCCATTTCACACAGCATCTACGCTAGAACTGTATATAACTATGCAACTTGCTCTCTCTACATATAACAATAGTTTGTTGTGGGTTGAATTGCATCCCCCCCAGAAAAAGATGATCCTAGCACTAAGTCCTAATCCTAGTATCTACGAATGAGACTTCTTTGGGAATATGGTCTTTGCAGATATAATTGAGTTAAAGATGAAGTCAAACTATATTAGGGTGGGCTCTATATCCAATAGCTGTGTCCTTATAAGAAGAGGAACATTTGGACACCAGGGCATAGAGACACACAGAGGGAGAAATGCATGTGAAGGTGGAAACAGAGCATGGATATTACCAGTACAAGTCTAGGAAAGCCCAGGATTGCCAGCAACCAGAAGCCTGAAAGAGGCAGGAAACAGCCTCTTCCTCAGAGCCTTTCAGAAGGACCCAACTTCACCAACACTTTGATTTTAGACTCCTAGCCTCCAAAATTGTTAGAGAATAAATTTTTGTTAAGTCTCCCAGTGTGTGGTGCTTTATTATGGCAGCCCTAGAGAACTAATACAATTTCTCTCACACTTTTGGAGAATTACTCAGTTCATTTAACAAACATTTATTCATCACCTACTATCTGCCAGGGGCTCTGCTAGGTATTGCGAAAAGCACCATAAATAAAGCACAGTCTCTACTGCTCCAAGACTCCTAAGCCTGGTGGAAGGAGAATGCCACATGATAAGTACAGGAAAGGAGACCCACACAGGCTATTGAGAAAGCAGGGAGGACACTTACTCTAGCTCAGGGTTCAGGGAGGGCATTCTGGAAGAGATAATGCCTAGGGAGAGTCTTGAAGTATGCACTCCCCGGAGGAAATCTGCAAGCAGAGGAAATAAACAGCTTCTCCTCTTCCACACCCATCTTGAAGAGCAGCCTGTTCCTGCAGCAAAGGAGTTTAAATGGCAAAATTAAAGCCACACTGCATCACATTATGATGTTCTCTGGGTGCTTTTCCACAGCCTGAAGTTTCTTGCCAGTTTGGCTCTGTGGAAGAAGAAAACACATCCATTTCTTCATAGGCTTGACTTTGGGGAGAAAAGATCTATTTTTTGTTGTTGTTGTTGTTTTTCTTTTTACTTTGTATCTAGAGATCATACAATTGGAAGTGTTAATGAAATACCACTTTGCTTTGTAGATAGTATCACCTTTGAAACAAAAAAACACTGGGCTGAGGATATGGCTCAGTGGTAGAACACTTGCCTAATATGCACAAGGTCCTGGGTTTGATCCCCAGAACCACTGGGGGAGGCATGGGATGGGGAGTAAAACACAAAATTCTTTGAATCCAAGCCGGGTGTGGTGGCTCAAGCCTGTAATCCCAGCACTTAGGGAGGCTGAGACAGGAGAATCGCGAGTTCAAAGCCAGCCTCAGCAATGGCGAGGTGCTAAGCAACTCAGTGAGACCCTGTCTCTACATAAAACACAAAATAGGGCTGGGGATGTGGCTCAGTGGTCGAGTACCCCTGAGTTCAAACCCCAATACCAAAAAAAAAAAAAAAAAAAAAAAAAAAAAAAAAAAAAATTCTTTGAATCCAGATTAATTTAAAGAGAGTAAGATGTAAACACTTTCAGAAAGAAGTTTATTGAGTCTTTCCCATAACAAAAGTTACATACACACAGAGGAAAACAACCAAAAGATAAAATGATGCACTGATAATTTGGACAATAAATACATAGATGATCTTTTTTAAAAAGTATGCATAGCCTCACCATCCAGAGCCTATCACCATATTATTATTTTGATGAATTTCATACTAAACTTGGAGGAATTTTTGGGACTGAAAATTAAACTCAGGGGTGCTTATCCACTGAGACACATCTCCAGCCATTTTCTTAGGGCCTCACTAACTTGCTGATGCTGGCCTCGAACTTAAGATCCTCTTGTCTCAGCCTCCTGAGTCATTGGGATTACAGGCATATGCCACTGCACCCAGCTAGATTGTTTTTCATGCATAGTTCTTTTGTTTGTTTGTTGTACTCCATAGACTATTTTGTGTCCGGCTTTTTATACAAGGGGCATTAGTGCATAAATATTTTTCTAGGCCTTTAGAAATTCTTCATAAACTTAATTTTAGTGACTATAAAATATTTGGTTACACAGATGCCCATAGTTTACTTAACCAGGCCTTGAGTTGCCATTTAGATTAGATCATAACTTTTAAAATAGCATTAAAATAAGCTTAAAGAGTTAAGTGGAGATTTTAAATAATTTCATCATTATTTAAATAATTTCATTATTATTTTTATCTTATTGTGTGAAGACCATTTTATCATCAAGAAATTGACTTTAAAAAAAAAAAGAAAGAAAGAAAAAGGCCAAGACTTGAACAATGTCAGCAACTCTCTCTCTCTCCTACCTCCAACCTCCCATAAAGATTTCCCTTTCATTGGACTGTAGCTGTCTATTAAGTGACAACTCATCTTCCAGTTTCTTGGTGGAGCTGGATGTGATGCAATAAGTACTCTGAGGCCTCAGCCCCACTCCTTAGGCTGAATATTGGCCAAGTCTCCCTGTTGTTTGGGCCTATGATGCATGCTTCAGTTCTGGCCCAGGATCCTGCTTGATTCTCTAAGACATACCCATAAAACTTTGCTTTTTTATTAGTCCCTATTTTTCTAATTTCTATTTTAGTAACTATCTTAGTCCATTTATTCTGCTATAACAAAATACCTTACTTTAGGTAATTTAGAAAGAACGGAAAGTTATTTCTCAACATTCTGGAGTCTGAGAAGTCCAAGACTAAGGTGCCAACAAGTTTGGTGTCTGGTGAGGACCTGGTCTCTGTTTCCAAGATGGTGCCGTCTTGCTGTGTCTTCACATGGCAAAAGGGAAAAAACATGACCTCCCATGGCAGAAGAGAGGGAAGGTTCAGGCAGATTTCTGAATCCTCTTTTGTAAGAGTATTGATCCAGTTCATGAGGGTGGAACCCTCTGAGCCTAATCATGTCCCAAAGGCCTTACCTGTTAATATAATCACCCTGAGGTTTAAGTTCCAACACAAATTCTGGAGAGATACATACATTTAAACCACAGCACTAACCAATCTACTACCAGTATCCCCTGATGCCCTAGACCTTGCCATGAACCTCACCTGATCCATGACATACAAACTCCTTTACCTGTGTTATTTAGCTGGGCTCTTGAGAATCACCTACCATGAAGACACAAAGCTTCTTCTTGAATCACTGAGGCTAGATGTTGCTGTGCCCTTCAGGGAAAATGCCCAACCCCCCAGCTCAAACTGTGCTGTTGAGCAGGCCCCCAGCATACCTCAGCGTCCATCTTGCCACCACAGTGAAGAGTGCTCCTAGCAGTAGGCCCCACCCCCATTCTGACTATCCAATAAATGAATAAGGTAGCCCAGCAGCAACTTTGAAAAACACTTGGATACCAGGCCTAGGTACAAGTCCACAGAATCAAAAAGCAGCATTTTTTTTTTCCTCCACAATTCTTTTGGCAGCAAAACCTGGCTGCACTAGTTTCCTGTGGCTGCTGTAACAAGTTATCCCAAAGTTGGTGGCTAAAACAATAGAAATGAAGCTGGGCACGGTGGCATACACCTGTAATCCTGGAACTTAGGGAGGCTGAGACAGAAGAACTGCGAGTTCAAATCCAGCCCCAGCAATGGTGAGGCACTAAACAACTCAGTGAGACCCTGTCTCTACATAAAAAACACAAAATAGGGCTGGGGATGTGGCTCAGTGGTCGAGTGCCCCTGAGTTCAATCTCTAGTACCTAAATAAATAAATAAATAAATAAAACAATAGAAATGTATTCTCTTATAGCTCTGGAGACCAAAAAGTCCAGACTTTATTTCACTAAGCCAAAATCAAGGTGTCTGAAGGGCTGCACTTATTGCTGAGGCTCCCGGCGAGAATCTGTCTCCTACTTTTTCCAGCTCCTCCTGGCCACCAGTGTTTCTTGACTTCTGGCCACATCAGGCCAATCTGTCTGCTTTCGAGGTCATGTTGTGTGAACTCGCAGTTCTCCTATGTTTTTCCTCTTGTCTATGTCAAATCTCCCTCTGCCTTCCTCTTACACTGATAGATGTGATATCAGTTAGGGCCCACCTGAATAATCCAGGGTGATCTCCTATGTCAGACTCCTTAATTCAATCCCATCTGCAATGACTTTCTCTAACATTTACACATCTCAGGAATCAGGACCTGATATCTTTGGGTGGCCATTATACAGCCTATTACATTGACCTAAAAGAATATGAGGCTATTTATGATCTTTGCCTAGTCCTCTTAATGTGAATAATCATGTCTCACTAATGAAATATTCATGTGTGGGTTGACAGGGTACTGCTCCAGAGCTTAATAGGGAGGCTGAGTAATATGCAATATAGGCACGGTTCTTCCTTTTAAAATTCAGACAAAGTCTGCATCATTCTGAAACACACTTGGCCCCAAAGTTTGCAGACAAAGGTTTGTGGTTCTAAATTCCCAGTCCTTGCCATCTGCATAGCACTTTGCAGCCGTTTCACCAATGCATTACTCCTATAAGGTGAGCAGCATGGGTATGATTACCCCTGTTTTAGAGACAGAAACTTGAGGGTTGAGTATCTCGCCAGGGTTCCCATATTAGTCAGTAGCAAAGACTAATTTTCGCAGAGTTCATCAGAGTTGCCTCCCCAGAGAGAGGCAATCTGAAGCCAATTACTCTTTAAAGCATACCATTTAAGTATTTTTACTGCTGAAGGTTAGAAATAGCTTTCTGAATCCTGTCAAATGATAAAACAGATAGACCCTGAGCCAAGATTCAACCAAGGAGACAGGAAAGGTACAAGAAAATATTGTCTAGAAACTAAAGGCAGCTATGAAGGCCATATGCTGTTTGACTTGCCTTTCTAAACTCTAAATTTTTTTAATTTCCATTTATGCATTGTTTAGGGATTCAGAGGGGGGGAAGCTATGCTCATACAGAAGTTCACATTTTGTTGCAGGCAGGTTGACACATCACTTATAAACTGAGAATAATGCTTCCTTTCTAGGATTATCATGAGACTTAAATGACAGTAAGTGAAGTGCCTAACACAGAGCTTTAAGAAGCATGAGCTACCTCCCCCCTCCTTCCTTCCATGCTCCTCCTGGCCTCCCCAGCACCTTATCCCAGTCCAACAAACCAACCTCATAAAGCTGAATTTTCAGAAATTCAACATCCCCTCTCCTAGGCTGCCAAAACTGTGTAGAGGCTGCCAATCCAACGTCCCCAGCCTGACCAAGTCCTGGGCAGCACGCTCAAGCACACTGTCGCATTTGGAATTTACAGGCATCCCTGCCAGCCCCACGCAAGGCTGATGCACAATCCTCTCAAGCCATCTCTCTCCCCTTGTATTTTCATTCCCACATCCCCATGGTACTCTACCTCCTCCATAAACAGTACAAATAAAATTTGGATGGTATGGCCAGAGGGCTTGTGTTTTAAATACGGGGAAGATTTAATAAGGTGTTATCAAATTTCCTCTTTTCTTCAAGCCTTATATTATCCTTTAATTCCCATATACAAAAGTCTAACCAACCTTGGCATCAAATATCCATGTTTACTGGACTAGGTGACACATGCCTGTAATCCCAGCTACTTGGGAGGTTGAGGCAGGAGGATCACAAATTCAAGACCAGCCCTGGCAACTTAGATCCTGTCTCAAAATAAACAGAAAAAAGGGCTGCAGATGTAACGCAGTGGTAAAGTTCCCTGGGTTCCCTCTCCAGTGCTGGAAGAAAAAAAACATTTTTTTTTCCATGATCTCAACTCTAATCTACGCTTCCGCTCCACTTGTCACTCACACCAATGGCCTCATCCAGAGTCTTCTCACGCCAAATCCCATTCTACCTGCTGCAACCACTTCCATCTAGAATTATGAGCAACAATATCCAAGAGTCTCCTTTGCCTCCAGTTCCCTTATACCCACACATTAGTTACACATGCTGTTCCTTGACTTTTCCAACTGAGACTAGACCAATCCCGTGCTGGCCTTACTTCTGCCCTATCCAACCTCTAAGCCTGTGGCCCATGATGGATCCTCTGCTCTGATGGATTTTCTACATGCCTCCCTTGCATACCTGTTCTTCTAACTACTTTGTACATGAGCAACAAAACTCCCACCCTGGGCCATTCCCACAGACTATCTCCTCTGCCTACTACTTTCTAGAGAAAAATCTCAAAATCTTACAGAATTTTGCCACTCAATACTTATGTTCAACAAAATCTGCTTTTCCCTTATGCTGGTAGACAATAATTTTAACATTGCATTGATCAGCAACCTCCTCTTTTCCTTTGGCCAATGTACCAACCTTAACCTCCCCAAGAACAGAACCTCAGTATGTGCTGCCCAAATGTCATCCCTTCCAAGACTTGTATAAATCCTTCTGTTCAAATCATGAGTGTGGACTGTGCCACCAGGATGCCCACAGCTAGGCCTGAAATGAGGCAGGGGTAGCTGTTCACTTAAGTGTGGGCAGAACTTTGATATGCAGTTTGGGGTGACATCACAGTTGCAATAAGATTCTGCAAGGTATGGGCTACAGCCAATTATGGGAAGAAAAGGGAATAAGCCATGGTAGTGGTTATTTCTTTTTCTTTTTTTAATAATTTTTATTTGTTCTTTTTAGTTACACATGATAGTAGAATGTATTTTGACATATCATACATACATGGAATATAACTTCCATTCTTGTGGTTGTACATGATGTGGAGTTACACTGGTCATGTATTCATATATGAACATAGGAGAGTTATGTTTGATTCATTCTACTGTCTTTCCCATTGCCATTCCCCCATCCCTTCCCTTCATTCTCCTTTGTTTAATCTAATAAATTTCTATTCTTCCCTCCCCTGCTCCCTTATTGTGTGTTAGCATCCTCTTATCAGAGAGAACATTCAGACTTTGGTTTTTTGGGGACTGGCTTATTTCACTTAGCATGAAATTTCACTCCAGCTCCATGCACTTACCAACAGATGCCATTATTTCATTCTTCTTTGTGGCTGAGTAATATTCCATTGTATGTGTATGTATATGTGTGTGTGTGTGTGTGTGAGTGTGTGTGTATCTCACATTTTCTTTATTCATTCATCTGTTGAAGGGCACCTACTTTGGTTCTATAGCTTACCTATTGTGAATTGAGCTGCTATAAACATTGATGTGGCTGAGTCACTATAGTATGCTGATTTTAAGTCCTTTGGGTATAGACCAAGGAGTGGGATAGCTGGGTCAAATGGTGATTCCATTCCAAGTTTTCTGAGGAACCTCCATACTGCTTTCCAAATTGGTTGCACCAATTTGCAGGCCCACCAGCAATATATGAGTGTACCTTTTCCCCCACATCTTCACCAACATTTATTGTTATTTGTATTCTTGATGTTTGGACAGTGGCTGTTTCTACCTTGTTGATTATTTTCAACATGGGACTCCAACATTCAGTTACAACATGGAACTCCAAGAAATAGGAGAATTCTAAATTCAAAGCTGAAGTTCCAAGTTATTATGAAAATATGTTTTTCAAGGTGGGAGAATAAAACATATTATTTAATGGGTTACTAGCTTGATTAATAACTTTTTGTATAAAAATATCTTTAACTTGGAATCTTCTTTAATAGTAGCTTATCAAAGTGTAGAATTTTAGGTTTTCACGTCTTTGAGGATAAAACTATTTTGGTCTTTTTAAAAGTTTTTACAATCGTGGCAAAATATACATAACAAAGTGGAAATCTTGACCATTTTTAAATGTACAATTCAGTGGCATTAAATACACTTACACTACAGTACTATCATTACCACCACCTGTCTTTTCATCTTTAAAACTGAAACACTACATACATTAAAAATTACTTCCCATCCTTTCTCTCCTTTGCCTCTGGCGACCATTGTTCTACTTTCTCTCTCGATGGATTTGACCACTCAATGAGATACCTCATTAAGGCACTTCTGTAAGTGGAATAACATGGAATTTGTTCTTTTGTGACTGGCTTCTTTCACTTATCATAATGTCCTCAAGCTTGATCCATGTTACAGTATGTGCCAGAATGTCCTTTTTCAAGCTAAACAGTATTCCATTGCACGTATACACAACATTTTGTTTACCCATCCATCAGTGAACTCTTGGGTTGCTTCCATATTTGGGCTACTGTGAACAATGCTGCTATGAACATGGGTGTGAAAATATCTCTTTAAGTTCCTTGATTTATAACTTGTAAATATTTCAACATAGAGCACATGGCCTCCATTTGTCCTCTTGCCCTAGGCTGCACAATGTTGGGACGAGCCTGTGTGGGAGCTAAGAATTCCTATTTACCAAAGACAGCAACTACCCTTCACCTTAGGGGCTAGCTCCTGTGGAGCCCCACCAACCTTCTACATAGTTCTGCATTAAAGAGTCAAGCAGGGAGGAATCCCAGTGATCAGTGATGTCTGCCATAGCCACACCTAACACTTTCTTTAACCAAGTCACATCTCTTCATTTTATGTGGGAGAAAACTGGGGTCAAGAGCAGTTAAAATATTTTCACACTCTTCTGAGGGGCAGGACAGAATGAGGACTCAGGTCTGAGCATTTATTTTGTAATGTTGGAGGTAAAACAACTTTGTCCTCAGAAGGCACAGAGAAGAAATTGCTTCTCTGGCTCCTCACAGAGCTGCTGGGCTTGTTCTCAGAAAGAGGATATAGCAGAATGGAATAATTAATTCAAAAAGATGTCATGTGAGAAAAATTCAGTAACTGGGGTTTTCTAACAAAGCCAATAGTGTTCTGAATTATGGAGAAATTATTCTGGCTTGATTTTAATGAAAAGGATGTGAACAACAGGTTTGGAGATACAAGGAAATGTTTTAATAGCAAGACTGAGTTTGAGGAATTTAAATGAGGATAAACTAGACTGATCTAAGAAATGGGCTATTAGGGAAATATATAAGCTAGTACTTAATGTTACTCTTTTAACAGTCATAAGACATGAGTGATAAACATTAGGTGAGAGAAGAGATGGCAGACAATGGTCTGGAACCTGTATCTGTGATTGACCTTGGACAAGATAAAGCCCTTAATTACTTTAAACTTCAGCTTCCTCATTTATAATACAGAGGCAATAATATCTACCTTCATTGTTGGTATGATGATTAAAGATAATAAGATAGAAAACACAGATGCAGAAAGCAGGCATCCATCTGAGTCATTAGTTATGTAGAATCTGTACCATTCATTTAGTTATACGATGACATTTTGCTAAGCATCTGTTAGGCATCAACCATAAGTGGGCTGGGGGGGGGGTCCCACTTCCCCACCAAGGAAGAGAATATAAAATCAAATACCACTTAAGATAGAGCCAGCAGCCACCTCAATAGTTTATACTTCTTTTTCCACATTCAAGTGTGTTGCCCCTGGAAATCTCTTGACCCTGATAATGTTTCCAGTCTTCTTTGTGGGAAGCCACACAAATCTCTGAGGACAATTCCAACAGATCGTGCCTTGTTTACTCTCAAAAGCAGTTCAGTGCCATGGTTAGATACACATGATACAGCAGAAACTTGAAGATATACTGTTTGGGTTCAACTTTCAGGTATGTCGCTACTAGATAAGTCAGTACTTATCTTCATTTACCATGCCTCAGACTCCTCATCTGTAAAACGGGTATAATAATAATGCCTCTTCATAGAATTGATAGGAGGTTTAAATGAATTAATATGTGAATGTAGCTTTGACAGGTCTAGCACATGCTCAGTGCTTTACACATTAAATAAGATATTTATCATCACCAATATCTAATATTCTCCTTTTCCATTACAAACTGACCATTGCTTAAAAGGGCTATTGTGGGGCTGGGGCTATGGCTCAGCGGTTGAGCGCTTGCCTCGCATGCGTGAGGCACTGGGTTCGATCCTCAGCACCACATAAAATAAATAAAGATATTGTGTTCATCTACAACTAAAACAAAATATTTTTTTAAAAAAAGGCTATTGTGTGAAGAATCTCAAACTACAGCACTACACAGGTAAACAAATTATAGGTACATAGAAAAATCTGATACCCACTCTGGTACCAATGAACGTAGGGTCAAACTTCTCCATAAAAACCTGTTTCACCCCCAAGTGGACCAACTATTCCCCTTCAGTCTGAAGGTTAAGAAAAACTGCAAGTCTAGAATGAAAACACTCTCCAAATCGTTTGCACCAGTAATTCCTCTTTTGGCAAACCATCCTAAGTCAAATCACCTCCTAAGAGAAATTCAAAGACAAATGTACAATATTTCTGTGACAGGAATTAAAACTGGAGCTTTAAC
Source organism: Geosciurus inauris (assembly GCA_004024805.1). Taxonomy (NCBI): domain Eukaryota; kingdom Metazoa; phylum Chordata; class Mammalia; order Rodentia; family Sciuridae; genus Geosciurus; species Geosciurus inauris. The sequence continues at coordinate 66,193 of PVHX01007801.1, read as the reverse complement.
AGAGGCACCAAGATACAACAGTTGGTGCACTCCAAAGGAAGTGTTAGGTCCAAACACGATTTTGAAAGACTTGGCTGAAAATTGGTTCTATAACTCTTTTGAATTCCGGACTCATATTGAAGAAATAAAAAGGCTGAGAAAAAGTAAGGGAAAAAGAGGATGTGAGGAGAGAATTTCTTGGGAAGAAATTATACTGTGTGTCCCTTTTCCCCACCAAGGTGAGGAGAATACTTTCCCTCTTTCCCCAGAAAGAAGACCCAAACGCACTATTTTTAAAAGCTTAAGATGCACCCCTGCAGTTGAAGGCACTGGGACTGGTTTCTAACACATTTGGGGGAAAAAATAGCAACTGGGGACAGGAAAAAGGGTTTTGTCTAGGAAGTGATGTAGTAGGTCAAACGTGTGTGCATGCCAGGAACCAGATGCAAGCCCCCTATGAGAACGGCTTGCCTGGGGTCCTGTTATAATGGATGCTATCCAAGACCACGTGGGAGGCAATGATAGAACCCAATAGAGAAAGTCTGTATGGAATGGACTGATTGAAGACAATGGGTACATGGGAGATCAGCTGGCCCAAGGAGGATCACCATTCCCATCAAGGGTGTCCAAGCCTAGAGTCAGCTGCTACGGCAGCCCATCTTATGACAGTGCCAGCTAAACATTTCCCCATCCACCAAGAAGCAGCTGAGTGCATCTGCCACTGGCCTACGGGGGATGGGCTCTCCTACCTTTACATGAAGGTTATAATGTGGCTTCTTCTTTGGGACTGACACTTTTACTTCTGGACGGAGATTCTGAGACTTAAAGCAAGAAAAAAAAATCACAAGCCTGCCTAAGTTTTCATTCAGAATCAGAATACTTTCCTTCCACGGATGAATTTGTTTCAAAGTCAAATTTTGAGAGATAAGCCAGATGCAGCGGAACACACCTGTAGTCCCAGCACTTTGAGAGGCTGAGACTGGAGGATGGCAAGTTCAAAGCCAGCCTCAGCAACAGCGAGGCACTAAGCAACTCAGTGAGACCCTGTCTCTACATAAAACACAAAATAGGGCTGGAGATGTGGCTCAGTGGTCGAATGCCTCTGAGTTCAATCCCCCACACCAGAAAAAAAAATTTTTTTTTGAGAGATAAACCTATGACTGCTTTCTGATTTTTTCCTGTGAACCCAATTTTTTAAATGTGCCATTTGCATGTTTTATAATGTAATTTTGAGATGGAGTCTCACTATGTTGCCCAGACTGGTCTTGAACTTGTGATCATCCCACCTCAGCCTCCCACATAGCTAGTACTACAGGCGTGTATCACCTGATGGACTTACATGTTCTTCCTGTACAGTACAGAAAAATTGCAAATTAATTGAGTATGATACAGAAGTACTATATTTAGCTGATGCTTTAAAGGATGTATATATAAAGCATTAAATTAAGAATTCAGAATGTCAAATGATATATGTAGTATGAATATAAGCATATAAAGTATGTATACTTTACATAAGTACAATCATACATAGTAAAAAGATTAGAAAGCACACTGAATTTACGAAAGACATTGTTCATTACATTTACCAGTGTCTCTTACTGAAGATTCATATGTGAAATTTCTTTTAGACTTAGTGCTATAAAAAGTGGTTTATTGGCATATGCCATTGTCTCATTTTGTTCTTTTTGGGGGGGGCAGTATTGAACACAGAGGCACTCGGCCACTGAGCCACATAGCCAGCTCTATTTTGTATTTTATTTAGAAACAGGATCTCAATGAGTTGCTTAGCGCTTCACTTTTGCTGAGGCTAGCTGGAACTCATGATCATTCTGCCTCACCTCCCCAGCCGCTGGGATTATAAGCATGCGCCAAAATTCCATTTTATTAATGGAACATAGTTAACTAATAGTCTTCTCTAATCAATCACACCATGAGAGTTATTATATCTTTATTTTCCTTTACTGTGGGTCCTTATTTCTTTTATGCTTTTTGTGTATATCCTTTCGCAAACTGATTAAAATTAATTGGGGAAGAATTAAATGTAAATGCCCAATATAATAAAGTTCTCCTTTAAAAAAAAAAAAGAAGCACACTATAAATTTAAAATGGCTATTTTAAGGTGGCATGAAGCAGGAATATTTATTATCTTTCATATATCCTCTATTTTTCGGTTTTGTCCCTTCCTTTCCATGACTTCTTCATACCTTCATACCTCAGTCACATCTGTGGCTGTGCAATGGCATTGCCTAACCATTGGCAGTCAAGAAGTCAGCTGATGCGCTGGCATGACCACTTCTTCAATATTTTGCAAACCGTCTTCTGTAAACTATTAATTCCAAGAAATGCAATGCACATTCAGTATTGAATTTCCCTGCAAAAAGAGAAATTCTTTGAAATTTGTTTCACTCAGGACTTTTCCACACCTTGTTTTGACCCAACACAATGGTTAAAACAAAACAAAACAGAATGAAAATATTAGCAGTTTAAGCAAATAGGGTCTGGGGAACCCTGTTTGGGAAATGCTTCCCTGATTTGTAGTTTACCAAGGGAGCAAGGACTTCAATTAGAAGGTTATTGCTAAGGAACTGAGTGGTTCTAGGAGGTCACTCCATTCTTTCCAGTGAGTCTTCCTGACATAAATCTTGCTTCTTTGCCCATTAATAGAAGACAGGAGAAACCGCCCACTGCTGACCAAGGAGCCTCACCCCACGCATCTTATGCAAAGACAGATAAAATGAAGCAAAAATAGGGATATGATTGATAGGTACATTGAAGTCAGAGGACTTTCAGAAGCCAATTATAGCTTGGAAAGTTCTCTGGAGTTTATTACTTTATACCTCAATGTTTTATCATGTTGAGGGCAATTTTTCCAGTATCTTTCTGGTAAATGTCATTATTTATCTTGTGAAAGTCCAAAGTCAAATGGCCTTAAATGAACCCTATAACTGTTATAACCCTAGCACCACAGGCAGGAAGGTAAAGTTGTGTAGTAGGAAGGAAGATGAATATTTGTCTAAGCCTATAAATTTAGGCATAAGGCTCTCCCTGTTTCTTAAAGTTGGCTGGAAGCCATGAGTCCCTAACTCCTTTCCTGTTGACAAATCCCCAAGAAGCCATCACCAGGGTCAAAGTACCTATAATAACATAAAAACCTTCGGAGTCACCAGTGCAGAGGGAGATCATTCAGGAACTGGGCCCTCTAGGGTACCTGATAGGGCCGTTTCTTTTTGCCAAACCATTCCCCATAGTGATCCCACCCCCCTCCCTAAAGTCCTCGGCAGGAATTTATCTATCGTTTGGGACTTCATCACACCCACCCACACACACTTCACTCCTCTTGAGTACAAAAGGCGCAAATTTTGTACCTGACATATTTAAAGGCTTGTCGTCATGTGTTTGTTTGTTTAAGGGGAGAAGTGCTTAAAACTTTCTTCTTATATAAGTTTGATATGTATCATATCCAATTTTATGTTTCTTAGACACTAATACCTTTAAACATTGGCTTTAATGTCCATGTTCCCACTTTGGAAGCTGAGCAGGAAAAGTCCCAAGTGACAAGCATTAGCAGATAAACACTCACATCCAGAGGGAATTGCAGACACTTTTAAGACCAGCTGGAAATCATTTCATAAACATGTGGGAAGTGTTCTCTTTTATAATCTATATTTCATTTAGGGCTATGTGACTGATAGTTTATGGTTAAAACAAAGTAAATGAACAATCGAATACTGTGACCATAGGGGGAAAAGACATCATGTTAAAAAAAATAAAACACAAAAGGCATAAATAATATGTAGATCACTCAATATGAGCTACTAAGTCCCCCAGAATTATTAAAATAATTTGTTATTTATGCACCCATTTTACAAACCACTGTTTCTCCTCCCTTCCAAATGTGCTCTATATGAATGAGAGAAAGCCCATGTTCTTTCTGTGATAGTCTGGTTAATTCAGAGATTCCGTAATTTTCCTAATGGAAAAAAAAAATGAAATTCACAAAAATCATTCACTGACTACCTGGCAAAAGGCCTGAGACCACATTCAGGATGTGATACAACACATTTATTTGATTGCTTTCTTTTTCAACACACATTGGAGCTCTCCAAAATTGGATTTGCCTTCATTCCAAATGCTCTTGGCACAGCTCTTTTCTAGGTCCTTGGATAGAGTGAAAGGCATGTACTGTTGGTGTCTTATCCAAGGAAACAGACAAACATGCTAGCGAAAACATACTAGGAAAAGATTCAAATGCAAACGATCTTATATGGACATCATGTGGAAACTTACTTTGGTGCAAGGTTGAAAGTCTCAAAATGAAGAACACTCAGATCACAAGGTTTCATAAGCCAATTTAAAATACATCATGAAAAGCAAAGAGAAAGATGTGAGGTGAGTGAACACACTTCAGAAAGGAAGAAAACAGGTGGAAGGACCCCACTACCTGAGTCCTGGGATAGACAATGTTCAGACTTCCTGTCTCTTTCTCTGCCATATTACCCTTCCCCACCAATGAGGTGACTGTGAGGGCCAGAGACAAAGTGACCAGGCTGCAGTAAGGAGATCCCAGAGAGAAGTTTCCCTGAGCCAATGACACACTTGATCTATCAGAGAAATTCCAGACCAAGTATACCTGGCCACAGCTATACCTTCCTAATTAGCCTGCTGAGCTGCCCAAGGTCTTATGTGTGTTTCTTAGACAGTGGACATGTGGGAACAGAATGAATATCAGCACTTTTTGCCCAGTGTGGAGATGACATCACCATCAGCCCAAAGATGACATGATCAGGATTTAATCCCTTCATCCCTTTGTATCTGTAAGTATTCTTTCTTTCCCCAACATGTTTCACTTATTCTATTTTTCTTTAATGTGTTTTACAGACTACTGATTTATTATGTGTATGTAACAGATCTGCCTTTCTCACAAGATATTTCCTTACTCACTATCTAAGCTGAACATCCTAGGAATTCCCCCAGTATCTCAGGAGCTGCTAGCTCGCTTGCTGTGCATACTCAACATTTCCGGTGTGCATGCTTTCCATTCGTTTTCTTCTAGCAGAAGTGAATATACATCACATGTGGTCCTTCTCTGTGCCTGTCAGCAGAAGTCACAGATCATCACAAGAGTCAGTGCAACAGCACAATCTTCAGAATCTTCTATTTTCCAAACTTTCCTTCCACAAGAGTATAAATAATGATTTTAAGGGTATTTTGAGTAACCACCTTGGGAGTTTAGCCTGAAACTGGGAAAACTACTGTCCTATGAAATCTCTGGGACATGAAATCTTTTCACTTCCATTTTGGATTAGTTAGTCGGGCATGTGCAAAACACAACTTTTGCCTAAATTTCTTTGAAAAATTCACTTAGCATAATTCATCCATATAGGTAGAAAAGGAACCTGGGAGCCTCACCCTACAGAGACAAGGTACAGAACTAACAGAACTAACCTTATCTGGCTAAGGTTCTGGTGATCATGTTACCCTGCAGTCCTGGCACTGGGATGTCAGAAACAGAATCTTTCCATTGTTGTTTCATTGTGAGATTCAGCCAAGGTATCCACTGCCAGCTAGTCTTATGTTTATGGCCATCTGTTGCAAAACGGATAGGAAAATCTTCAGAAAGAAAAGTAAGAAGGACTTTCAGACTATCTCACAAGAGTTCCCCCAAAGCTTAACTTTCTCTTGAATGGCACAGAGGGTGAGTTCATGCCCAATATCTGAAGACACATAGCCTGGAATCAAACCTCAGCTCCCTGACAGATACTATTGTACAATACAATCCTGAGAAAGCCATTTAAGCCATTTAAGCATGACTGAAATCCCAGCAACTCAGGAGGTGGAGGCAGGAGGACCACAAGTTTGAGGTCAGCCTCAGGTACTTAGGAAGCCCCTCAGCAACTGAGTGAGGCCCTGTCTCAAAATAAAAAATAATAATAATAAAAGGGTCTGGAGATATGACTCAGAATTAAAGTGCCTCTGGGTTTAATCCCTAATACCAAAGAAAAAAGACATCTAACTTCTATGAGTCCTCAGGGATTTTTTTAATTTATAAAAGTTGATAATATAGCAATAATAATACCACCTACATGGGTTATGGTTAAGATTGAGTGAAATTATTTGCACAAGTGGCACTGCATGCTATATCTAGCTCATGCCCCTTGTAGTTGCTATTGCAATTGTTGTTGTTGTTGTTGCTATTATTATTAGTAGGACCAACTTTCAAGTGAAAATTTTATTATTTGGGGAGTAGAATTTCTAAAATGCCTCCACACCTATTGGCCAACAGCCCAAATCTCTTCAATGAAATAAAGCATTTTATTTTAGAATTGGTAAAAGATCTGAAAATGAGACTATCTCCCAGGAATGGTGACACATTGATTTAAATTCACACAGACTTAAATGTCCATTAATAAATTTCCGTTCTGGGTGGAGATTTTGAAAAGGGATGTGTAGCCAGGCACTGTGGCACATGTCTGTAATTCCAGCAGCTTGGGAGGTTGAGGCAGGAGGATCGAGAGTTCAAAGCCAGCCTCAGCAATAGTGAGGCTCTAAGCAATTCAGCGAGACCCTGTCTCTAAATAAAATACAAAATAGTGCTGGGGATGCGGCTCAGGGTCAAGTGTCCCTAAGTTCAATCCCTGGTACAAAAAAAAAAAGGAATGTGTATTAGGTTTCTCCAAAGAAAGAGAACCTATAATATGTAGATATGTAGGAGATTTATTATGGGAAGTGGCTCACATAATCATAGATGCCAAGATGTCCCATGATATGCTATCTGCAAGCTGGAGAACCAAAGAAAGTCAATATTGGCATCAGTCTCAATTCAAAGGCCTGAAACCCAGATCTGATCTGAAGACAGGAGAAGATGAATGTCCCAGCTTAAGAAGAGAGAGTAAATTCATCCTTCTTCTATGTTTTAGTCAGCTTTTTCGCCACTGTGACCAAAAGTCCTAACAAGAAAAATTAAAGGAGGAAAAGTTTATTTGGGGACTCATAGTTTCCAAAGTCTCAGTCCATAGATAGCCAACTCCATTCCTCAGGGCCTGAGATGAGGCAGAACATCATGGCAAAAGAATGTGGCAGAGGAAAGCAGGTCAGGATATGGACACCAAGAAGGACAAAATATATACTCCAAAGGCATGCCCCCAGGGACCCATCTGTAGCCATATTCCCTATCAGTGGATTAACACACTGATTGGGTCAAGGCTCTCATAACCCAATCATCTCATCTCTAAACTTGCTTGCATTGTCTCACAGATGAGCTTTTGAGGACACCTCACATTAAACTGTAACACTCTACATTTTTGTTTTGTTCAGGCCTTCAATGAAACAGGATGATGCCTATTCATCTTCTTTACTCAGTTTACTGATTCAAATGCAAATCCCTTCCCAAAACACCCTCAGAAGCACACCCAGAAATAATGTTTACCAGCAATTTGAGCATCCCTTAGCCCACTCAAACTGACATATAAAATTAAACACCACAGATGCAAATAAGGAATAGAAGATACCTTGAAAAGGAGAGTCAGAGAAACTTTCAGCTAGGTACACAGTTTTTTAAATCAGACAGAATGGGGTTTAAATCCTGAATCCACCACTGCCATTGTGACCTTTCTAGCCTCTCTGAATCCAGCAGCCTCATTAATAAAATGGGCATAATTATGGCACCTACACACTAAGGCACTTATAGGGATTCACAGCATATGAAGCACTGCGGAAGTCCTCATTATGGGTCAACTGTTCTTTCTGTGCATTCACAGCACCACCAGGAACTCATCCTATTTTTTTATCCTGGATTCTCCCTTGTGACTAGTGCTGGCTTTCCTATAAAGATCATGAGCAGAAAGATTCAGAGACTTTAAAGATTAGATTTCTGTATGAAAGAAATAACCAATAGAAGCTGTATGTTGATGAAGCATTTAGTTGGGAAAATCTAGACACAATCACCCTGATACTACTAGGAAATAGTCTCTCTATCCCTGGATGAAATTCCAGGCTAGAAGTCTGTTTCTTTAGTTCATATAGCCTTACGTGACCTTAAGATTTGGACCTCTCTGGACTGTGGAATTCACCAAAGGTCATTTGGTTCACAAATGAAACTGGAAGTTCTGCTCTATTCTACAGTCTGGGGTCTTCCCTGAGCCTCTGGGTTTTCCTCAAGAATCTGGGTCAAGCTGAGGCCTTCAAAATTCTTGGGCTGACCCTGAGATCCAGGACTGAGCTGAGGAAGGGGTAGGGAACAGAGAGGTACTATCAGAACTCCTATACAAATAAGCCTTCTGGATCTGCCACTTTGGCATCACTAAATACATTCCCCAGGAGAGAGGGAATTGCATCTCACTGGTTTTGTGAATTGAGGCTTCTCTAGTAGCTCCAATTTAAACAGAAAAGATGAGTGAGCTAAATAGTCTGAGAACCAAGTTTCAGGGTAGAGAAAGGGGAGGAGGCAGGAGAAGCATTTAGTCAACAAAGTTCTATTTACAGAACAATGAAAATAACACTTAATATGTGCTTTGTGCCTAGCAGTGTTGTTTTGGGGAATTTGTTTGTTTTTGCTTTTTAAAACTTATTTTCAACATAACTATGCTTAGAAGAATATTGCCGGGCACCTTGGCGCACTCCTGTAATCCCAACAGCTCAAGAGGCTGAGGCAGGAGGATCATGAGTTCAAAGCCAGCCTCAGCAACAGCGAGGCACTAAGAAATTCAGTGAGACCCTGTCTCTAAATTTAAAAAATACAAAATAAGGATGGCGAGGTGACTCAGTGGTCAAGTGCCACTGAGTTCAATCCCTAGTACCCCCACCAAAAAAAACAAGAGAAGAAAAATATGCTTATATTGGTTAATAGAATGCAATGCAATTTAAGTATAACGCTACTAAAGAAAGCAGCTACAAGACATGTACCTTTGGTTTGCCTCAGGAAAATAACACAAATTGTTCTGTAAAGGTTTATAAAATTGGTATAACGAAACATGATCATGATGTTACAGTGCCTGCCTGGCAGCATTCTAAAGGCTTGCTTCATTTAATCCTCACAAGAGCCATACAAGCAGTTGATAATCTTCCCCCAGGTAAGTGCTGAGGAAATAGAGGAACAGAGAAGTTAAGTAACTTGCTGAAAATTGTATAGCCAATACGGAGTAAGGGAAGGATCCAAAGATAAAACCACGAGCACTGGAGTCTATGTGCTTAACTATTGGGCAAAACCATAAGGACAATGAACATGTATTGGGTCCTGTGTTCTAGAAACTGCTAAAAACTTATTTTTCTTAGTTCATCTCATCTGATCTTTACAGTGACTCCATATGGTGTCACTTGAACCCCCATTTCACAGATGAGCTCACTGTGAGTTTGGATACATTGAGTAAGTTGTCCAAGGTCCCAGAGGTCTAAAAGAGGAAAGTCACTGAGTTGAAAGAGCCCTTTGCCATCTCCTATCATAAACCAAATGTTCTGGGTTGTTGCTAACGAATAGACATGAGACAGTTTTTGCAACATCTACTTCAAAGAACCTTCCTCTCTGTTGTTTATGGATATCGGGACATATTCAAACAAAAAGGATCTATTTGAGGATACAGAGGTTTCATGCTCTGATTTTTTTTTTCCCTTTGTATTGTTGAGTAAAACTCCCATCTGTTTACCCTGCACCATACTGTGACCTCATTTGTGTTACTTCCACCCAGATGTGAAAGATATTAGCTAAGGAGGTCTGCATTCATGTCAAAGAAGGAACGTGCTCCATTACTCCTTAGAACAGTTGCATCGACAACTCTGCTTCCTCTAATCATCTGAAATCCACCCCCGATGATAAGTCTTGCCTATGGCCATTGGATCCAGTTTTCTTATTGCTTAAAAAAAAAAAAGGCAACTCTTAGATTTCCAGACTCAATGAATCTTTTCCTTCTCTTTTTGTTCCTAATGTTAGGCTGCAGTCAGCCCTCAGACATACTCTATTTCTCTGGCAGCTTCCTTAACAGTGGTGAGTTGATGATGTTTGGGACTTGAGGTAGGGGAAGTTTGCCGGAGGGAAGAAACAATGAAGCAGCTTGTGATTTCTTCTTAAGTCATGTGCACAATTTACACTGGCTCTAAAAAAGAGAGAGAGAAGTTAACTATAAAGGGATTCTCCAGGCCTGACTCGGACGTAGGAGTCTGATGTGGCAGAAGATAAAGCAGAGCCTGAGTGATGACAAAGGCAGCGTGGATTTGAAAAGTGAAGAGGAATGTTTGTTTGGGGGATAGGAAGGATTTTCTGGTGATTTTCCCCATAGGATCCAGTGAAATATGCCAGGTCAACTCCCAAAGATCTATGCTGTTTCCCTTTTGTGACTTCAAATCCATGCTGAGCCCTGTCCTAATCTTATCACTCAGACCCCTCAGCAGAGCCCTGACAACTAGTGGGATCCAGATACTGCTAACCTCGTCCAACAAGCTCAGCACTTTGGCCCGTGAGGAGACTTTCTTCCTAGTGATCAAGAGTTCCTGAATAGAGTTCAAGACTAGGAGCCAGAAATGCCAGGGGAAACCAATCTGCCCTTGAAGCCCAAGAAAAATTCAGGGTTAGTAAATGGTCTCTGCGTTTTCAAACCTTTTGGCTCCACTGTCTTTTCCAGGCCTTCTTCCTTCTCTCTCCTTTGTAGAACCCGAATGTGCAGCCATGTTGGACAATCCTGAGAACAAAAGAAAAACCTGTTCAGCCCAACATAACCCACTGCAAATAGGCATGGCACAGAAACTGTCATTGTCAGAAAGCAGGCAAGGGGTGAGGAGCGAAAATGCTTGTTGGTTTTCTTGGAAGTAAAAGGCGAGCTTTGGACTGGTAGGTTTTGCTAGAAGGTCACCTTTTGGCTGGGAAGGGCATTCTACAAGGAGAAAACTGAATAAGCAGACATGGAAGTGAGAAGGCATAACAGCTGGTGACTTCTTCAAGCCCTTTCTCTCCCTCTTTTGCTTTGATGTGACTTCATTTAAAATATTTCCTCAGATTCCTCAGCTTCACTAATTCCTTTTTTCCTCAGCTCCTGGTGTTCTGATTCTGTCAATGCTAAACCTCCTAGCGGTAAATAAATCACACCAGTCTCCATAGTTACTTGATCGTGTCATGAGCTTCAGATACACAGTAAAAATAAAGATACTTGAAGCCACACAAACATCAGAGTCTGCGAGCCTCTGATGCGACTTGGGCTTCGTTACCAAGCCAGGCAGCTCAGTTCTCAGCCTGATTTTTTATGATTATTCTCCTGTTCTTTGTCTTTCTGTATAACTGGCTGAAGCGTTAAGAGACATCAACACCAATGTACTACGATCAGTGGGAAAACAGATTGACATGACTATATCAATGAGTCATTTATCTGCCACCAGGCTGAACAATATTTTTTCAAATGAAATTGCATTCTCAGATCTCAGCATTTGTTTCCTTCCCAGCCCAATAAAAATAAAGTAAGAATTATGGACACAAGATAATTGTCCAGTTTCTTTTTCTAAACAGAAATCTTTTCAATAATACCCAAAGGACCATTATCCAATTACCACTGGAATAAGTAACATGGACAGAGTTCACAACTTTGTGGGAGTTGGGGGGGAGGTAACCGCTTCCATTGTTGAAAAGCTCTTACTGGTTTTTTGAACAATCTTTTTATTAAACTTACTGCCTTCCACTTCTCTTGCATAAATTGGCCTTGGGTTTGCCTTCCACAAAGCATAGAACATCTTAGGTAATTGAAACAACATTAAGCACATCAAGAGGCCTGTGTTCTAGTCCCCACATCGCCACTTAGCCACCATGTTATTTTGAGCATAGTGAGGTTAGCTTCACTTTGAAGCTTCAGTTTCCACATTTACAGAAGGACAGCAATGTCTGCCTTGTCTACCTCATAAGGCCAATATAAGAATCAAATTAAGTAATAAAAATAAAGATGCTTTGAAAATTGTGAGGTGCTATATAAGGTAAAGTGATACCATTATTCACATGTAAGTCTTCCAAATAGTTGAAGACAGCTGGTATTCCCTTGGTTGCCAACATGATAATTTCTGGGTTTCTTTTCCATGTCAACTGTCCTCAGCTGGAAGCTCCTCACTTGCCATTTTCTCCGTTCAGCTTAGTGCTCAGAGTTATACCCAGAGAGAGTAAAACTAGCAAAGGAGAAGGAAGTGAGACTTTCCCCGAGTCCCCAGGCTGAACACAGGCCAATCCTTCTATTACTATTGCTTAGATTGCACTAGGGCTTCTAGCAGACTTTTTAGACTGTTAAGGTCAATTAACACCTCTCTCTTTTTTAATAGACTTTTTTAGAGCAGTTTTAGGTTCATAGCAAAATTAAGAGGAAAGTAGAGATTTTCCAAATGCTCCTTGCCTCTATACATGTACAGCCTCTGTGTCTTTTTCATACAGATTGCTTCAAACCAGACCTACCCTTTTCTGGATTCATTTAATATTAGGGTGAATACCCATGAACACTTTTGTGTTTATGTCCATTGGCTTCATCTGTGTTGAATTTCGTTGTACTGATATTGGCTTTTCCATCATTCTTGAGTTCCTTTGACCTTTGTGCACGGAATGGGGGTTTCCATGCAGCAGCATATCTCAGGAAGATTCTGAGAAGTCTCAAAATATTTAGTCAACAAAAACACTAGGAGAAAGATCTATGAGCTCCAGGAGGAAATCTCCCTAACCAAGGTCCCATAACTGGCATTCCTTTGGTGAGAAAAGATTCTTCTAATAAGATTTTATCATTAAAATGATTGATCTAGTATTTTTAGCATTAATAGATATTTCCGTTTCTAGAGAGTTGCAAATATAATTGTAGTTCCCAAGCTTGAAAACATATATCTAACGTTCTGAGCGTTTAACATAGATTTTTGTTTTAAATTAAAACATTCTTTCAATAAAACAATACCCATAGAGTCCCATTTTCTGTCATAAGTAACAGGAATGATGAGACTTTTCCTGAAGGAGAAGGCAATTAACAAGTCTAAAATCACAATGCAGTGTTCTAAAGGGAAATCCCAAAGGCTAGTTTTTGTTTTTTCTAATTTTTGTTGTTGTTGATGGACCTTTTATTTATTTATTTATTTATTTATTTATTTATATGTGGTGCTGAGAATCGAACCCAGTGCCTCACACATGCGAGGCAGGTTCTCTAACACTGAACTACAACCCCAGCCCAAGGCTAGTTTATTCTTTGCTTTTCTAAAGAGAATGAACACAGGCTGGGTTTGTGGCTTAGTGGCAGAGCGCTTGCCTAGCACATATGAGGCACTGAGTTCCATCCCCAGCACCACATAATAATAAATAAATAAAGGTATAAAAATATACATATATATATAAATAGAGTTAAGACACCAGGTAAACAGGACATGGTCACATTCTCCTCCAATGGCTAAGAATTAAACAAGATTCCTTTAGATGCAAGTAGCACAAACCCATTGCTAAGTGACTTAAGCGAAAAAAGAAAAGAGAGAGAATATATTGATTTATGTTGTAACTAAAACATTCAGAAATTAGTTTCCGCAATTCCACTCCTGGGTATAGTCCCAGATGTGCATGAAGATGTAATTGGCAGTGTTGTTTTTGGTAACAGGGAGCTTGAGTCAACCCCAGAGCTGTAGGCAGTCAGGCCAATGAGGTACACATGGTAATGAGCCGATAACTTCAAAACACATTTCTGGGTTAGAAACAAAAGAAAGAATCTTAATGAAATCTATAATACAATGCCATTTATACCTAAAAACATATGCCTGCAAAAAATGATACCAAAATATGTTCTTCAGTGTGTGTGTATCTTTGAAAGATATATAAACCCATTAAAGTAGGTACCTATAGTAGGTAGATAATAAAAGAGTGGTTAGAGGATGAAAGGAAGCAATAATTTTTAAAATAAGAAGTGTGTTTCACAACCTAATATTTATGTAGGCCAAAAACTCAGAAATAGAGTTAGCTTCATGTACTGAAGTCCCAAGAATTTACAAAAGAAAAAAAATCTGCTTTTGTTTGTTTAATTTTGTTTTGTTTTTGTTGTTTGTTTGTTTGTTTTTCCATCTAGCAGTGGAAATAGGAATCAGGTGATCTCCATCTCTGCCTCTCAACTCACTTCTCTCTGGACTCTGGCTCTGGTCCCAGCTCTTTCCTCTTGGAGACAAAGATAATCCTGAAGCAACAGGTGTACATGATATTTACAGTTCATGATCTCAATATGAGAAAGACTTGCAAAATTCCTACCCTTTTCTGGACAAGGATACTGAGTGGCCTTGCTTGAGTAGTGTGCCCACCTCCAGACCAGACCCATCATCATCACCTGGTAAAAGATTACTCTAAGTAGTCAGCTTGTGCATGCTTTTGAGGGAGGTAGGCCTTTGATTGGCAGTCCCACTAGCGGATGCCACTCTCCACTACAAGGAAAGTCCTCTAGCCTAGTTCTGGAATCCAAAGAAGCCCTAAGGAGTCCTAATTCAGAAATAGCTTAACTCAGACAAAAATGTATTTATTAATTGGGCTTGACTTTGAAGCATGTAACAGGAAATGGCTTTGTTTTATATTTCACCCATTCTCATTCTTCAGAACTTTTCCATCTGATCTTCTTCCCTAACTCCAACCACCATCTTGATCAAACTGCATAACTTTTCCAGTGCTTTTCATTTTTATAACAATCTTAGATGAAAGTATTATACAAGTGCAATATTCTTTAATATCTAAACTCCATTCCCTCCTCTTCTTTGGATCTCCTTCCTATGTTCTAGGTCAAGCCTACTGGGTCCCACTAATGTGCAACGGGGAATTGAGGTACGGTCCTCATTCCAGCCATATCCCAATCATTCTGTCATATATTATTCCTCCCCCATCAAGGAATGGAGAAGAAAGAAGAAATAAAAAAGCCAGAAGATCTTCATTATTTAGCCATTGGTATCCTCTGTGGGGAAAAAAAGCCTTCAAGTGTCAGCTGACTTCTCTTGTAGGAAACTTATGTATATTCTTTAGAAAAACACTCAGCCCCCACTGGGAATCTCCAATACTTCTGTTCCTTCAAGGAAACCATATACTTTCATGTCGACCTCTAATAATTCTCCCTTAGCTCTTGTTCAGATGACAATACCCCACACAGTATTCTTGGGCTGGGTCTTTCAAGATGGTTCTACCTCCCATAATATCCTCCCTAGTCCTAGAAAAGCACAGTCCATACCCTGCTTTCCATGAAACTGTACCTGATTGAACTATATTCTTGTCTACTCTCTTTCCTCCAAAGGGCAGCTCCAGCCAGCCCATGTCTAGGCAAGTAGCAGATGCAATACTCTGTACTCACAAAATTCAAACAAAGATCATATTCACCCAAAACCACACACACAAAAAACATGTCCATGGATGTTCATGGCAACATTCTTCATAATAGTGCTGTGTTAGTCAGCTTCCCATTACCATAAAAAAACACCTGAGATAATTGACTTATAAAAGAAAAGGTATATTTAGCTCGTGGTTTTGGAGCTTCCAGTCGATAATCAAGTAGCCCCATTGCATTGAGACTCTGGCAATGGCACTAGACGGCAAATGGAAGGAAGTGCATGGTGGAACAAAAAACCTCTTACATCATGAGCCAGGAAGCAGCAGAAAGAAAAGAGGAAGAGTCCGGAGTCCCACAGTCCCCTTCCAAGGCACACCTCATTGACCTAAGGATCTCTCACTGGGCCCCACCTCCTGAAGGTTCCGCCACTTCCCAGTAGTGCCATGTTTGAAAACATGGACCTTTTCAGGAACACTTATCCCAACCATAGCAAGTCCAAGAGTGTAAACAACCCAAATCTCCATCAACAGTTGAATGGATAAACAAAATGTGGTAGAGTCATACAATGAAAAATTACTCAATCATAAAAAGGAGTGAAGTACTAACAGATGCTGTAGCATGCATGAACCTTGAAAACACTTCAGTGGAAAGAAGTCAGACACAAAAGGCCACACCCAGATTGTATGTTTCCATTCAAGTGAATGTTGAGAACAGGCAAATTCTAGAGACAGAAGGCAGATTGGTGTTTTCAGGAACTGAAAGAGGAGAAATGAGGAATGACTGGTAATGAATACACAGTTTCTTTGATGGATGATAAAAATGTTCTAAAATTAATTGCGCCAGGCACAGTGGCACATGCCTGTAATCCCAGCACTTTGGGAGGCTGAGACAGGAGAATCGCAAGTTCAAAGCCAGCCTCTAAGCAACTCAGTGAGACCCTGTCTCTAAATAAAACCCAAAACAGGGCTGGGAAAGAGGCTTAGTGGTCAAGTACCCCTGAGTTCAATCCCCAGTACCAAAAAATAAAATAAAATTAGTCGCACAACTCCATGAATATATACAAAATCACTGAATGCTTTAAAAGGATGAATTTGACAATATGTGCATTAAGTCTTATAAACCTTTATTTTAAAAAAAAATTCCTCCAAGAAATGCAAATCAAAACTGTTCTAATATTTCATCTCAATCCAATCAGAATGACAATTATCAAGAATACAAGCAGCAATAAATATTGGCAAGGATGTGGCAGGGAAAGCACACTCATACATTGCTGGTGGGACTGAAAATTGGTGCAACCACTCTGGAAAGCAGTATGGAAATTCCTCAGAAAACTTGGAATGGAACCACCATTTGACCCAGTTATCCCACTCCTCAATTTATACCAAAGGACTTAAAATCAGCATACTACAGCGATGCGGCCACGTCAATGTTTATAGCAGCTCAATTCACAATAGCCAAGCTATGAAACCAACCTAGGTATCCTACAACAGATGAATGGATAAAGAAAATGTGGTATATATACACAATGGAATATTACTCAGCCTAAAAGAAGCGAAATTGTGGCATTTGCTGGTAAATGGATGGAGCTGGAGAATATCATGCTAAGCAAAATAAGCCAATCCCCAAAAAACAAAGGCCAAATGTTTTCTCTGACATGCAGATGCAAATTCACAGTAATAGAGTAGAGAATAGAGGTACTTTGGATTAGGCAAAGGGGAATGAAGGGAAGTGAAGGGATATGGGGGTAAGAAGGATAGTAGAGTGAATAGGTCATTAATACCCTATGTGTAGTTGGTCATATCACATATGACTAACTGACCAGTGTTATCCTACATCATGTACAACCAGAAGAATGAGAAGTTATACTCCATTTATGTATGATGTGTCAGAATGCATTCAACTGTCATGTGTAACTAATTAGAAGAATAAAAATAAATAAATAAATCCTCCAAAAACTCTACTGTGGGAGGTAAAGGACAGACAGGTCATAGGAACCGTTCTGGATGCCTCTGAGCAAGGCCTGATATTAGTTTAGCTCCTCTCCATAGAATGTGAAGAAGTTCGTCCTCAACTGGCTCTGCTTTGGAGCTGCAGTCTGAGAACACAAGGAATTCCCATCTAGAAATTTTATATTTGGTTCTACTTCCAAGTTCTAAGTGTATCCAAGATGCTTATGGTATTCTCACCAACCTCCAGGTGGGATATTCACGTTCAAAATTTTTAGTAGAGATAGAAATCCCTGTCTACACAGCTACAGAAAACTATTAAAAACACAGCCACAGAAAACTACTAAAAACTTCCCTGCTTTTTGCTCTCAGACATAAAGGAAGTATAGTCACTATCACCATTCAAGGTACTCATGAAGCCCTGTAGCTTAACTTCACACAGAGAGGTCATTGCTTATTTTGCTTATCTTTGTAGCAATGTGCAATTATTTCCACTGTTGATGACTACAAGAATTATAGTCATTATAGTTTCAGGAGAATATGTTTTATTCACTCACAATTTTACTGAGGGCCCACCATTACTGGGAACTCTAATGATGAGAGTGAATAGTTCTCTGTCCACACTGAGCTTACCTTACTTTAGCCATCAATGAAGTAGTGTTCCAATGACTTTGCCATGCTCCCATCAGTGATCAAAGAAAGATGATGGGGGATAGAAGTGTAGCTCTATTGCAGAGAACTTGCCTAGTATGTGCAAGGCTCTGAGTTCAGTCCCAGTACTACAAAAGAAAAGCAAAGATGATAGGTTAGCAGACGCCAATGATGGCATTATATAATCAGCAGAAGCAGCTAAGCTATTAAACATATAATAACATGCAGGTTGTTATATGTGTACACTCGCACACACATCACCTACCATGAGTGCTAGAATCCAAATCCTTTTCAGAGTAGGTATTGACAAACACATACTCTTGTGGTCAAACTTGTTTCTGACTTAGTGTTATTGCTATTACATTGTAATTAACACAGTAAGAGAAAGAAAAAGTTTCCCTCTTCTCAAACTGTTACAGAAAAAATTATATAAGATTAATAATAAACCCATTATTTTTTTCAAAAGGCACTTCACAGTTTTGCATTTACAGTAGTTATACATTAAGGGTGAATTCTAATGGTTACCACATTACTATTCACCAACATACAGAGAAGCTTTGCCATTCATATGAAGTTCGTTTCTCTCTTAAAAGACTTTCCAACCCTTTCCTAAACCTATAATTCCTCCAAATTTTCACTGAACTTGACCAAAAGCTGCTCCAAGTGGGACTTGCCACCTCACTCAACCTAGAATGAATATCCATTACTTCAAGCAAATCATCTGTCCCTATATGTTCAGTTCCCTGGTTATCCCAGCGCAGCAATGCCCCTTACTTTAGAATTGCTGGCCCTCAGCTATTGGCCCAAAGGAGTCCTTGGGGGGTGTGTGTGTGTGTGTGTGTGTGTGTGTGTGTGTGTGTGTGTCTGGGTCCACAGGCACCCTTCCAATGCACTTTTTTATCTTTCTCTTCCTGCAGACTTCCTCTGTGCCATTATTTCCTCATCTGTAGCACAGAAATAGCTATAGTGCTGCCTACCTCATGGGGCTGTCATGAACATTGAGATGACGTGTTGAATGTGCATTAAAACCATCGCAAATGTCACGTGCCGTTTAAAGTGCAAATTATTTCCATCAGGAAAATAAATGTATACCATAAAAATGGATAATAAAATAATTCACGAAAGAGAAATACTCTGCAGATGACTTCCAGCACTTATAATTAAGCTCTCAATTAAATCTAAGTACCAAATAGAACTGGAGGGAAAATAAGATCGTTTTGCGTGCATGGGACTAAAAGAAATCAGCATGTGCCTAATGAAAATTAGGCAGCTACATGGGGCCTAATGAAAATGAGGTTATGTTGCTAAAAGCAGGAGATTTTAGTATGCCCTTTATTTCCCTTCCACTACTGACTTACTTTCATGACACCCTCATCAGGAATGGAACTTTAGGTTATTAATTGTAATGCAGATGACTGGATTTTATAATTCAGGAAGAAAGTGGCCAGGCTCAACAGAAATAAATTCAAGGAAAGAGAAATTCTTTGGGCTGATATTTTACCTATATTCAAGTTTTGGAAAATTTTGAGAAGCAAAAATGGGAACAGGAGAAGCATAAATGGGAAGCCATGGCTTCCTGAAATGTTTAACCTACACGCGAGCACCAAGAATGGAAAATACGTAGAAAAAAACAAAGTTAGAAAAAATATGCCCACGAAATTATGACTTCATTAGAGTAATTTAACAGCAGAAGGAAAACATGTATGACTGGTGTTGAGGAAGACTGGTTATTCAGGGAAATAAATTAGTAAAGAAACTTTTGTAACAAGCATTAAGAAGAGAAAGTCCTCCTGTAGCAAACTTTATGTACAGCACCTCCTCCTCAGCATACTAAGCAAAATTATTTATTACAGCTAACTCCTAATACACACACCCCAAATTCCTTTGACCCAAAAGCTAAACTAGTCAACTACACTAGGTCACTTCGTGAACAACATAGAGAACGTCTGCCTCAGCCCTTCTCCCTTGCCTCCTTCCTTCTGGCAGTAGGGAAGATTGAGTAAGTGGTAGCAGAACAGGCCATCGTGAGAAGATAAGACCAGAGACTAAACACCTGCCCTGGGGCCAGGCAGACACTTGGGGAAAAGACAATTACAAGAGTCCAGACAGGTAGGCAGGGCATAGTGTCAGAAGAATTAAAATAATAGGCAGGTGGGTGGCTGATCAGGTGGAAAAGAACAACAATAGGAGTTCTAGAGCAGGTACTACACAGAAATCCAGACAGCAAGGGCTGGTGGTTGCTAGCTGGAACCCTGTCTGGAGAATATATTTCTTTTTTTTTAAACGATGAAGTCTTTTATTAATATCTTTATTATTAAGAATTTATATAATATTTATAATAATATATTATTATTAAGGTGCAAAATCAAAACAGGCAGGCCTATATTAAGGCTGCATGATGTGGAACAACCAAAATCTGGCTCTGAACCAACTTCTTTTCCTTTTTCTATTCTCCTGAGTTGAAATAGTCTGCAAACCTTGGAGAAAACTGAAGGAAAACAAAGTTTGATCTTGCTAATTGGACTCTATGTTCTTATAATACCCTGTATGTCTCTACTGTTACACTTATTTATTTAACAAATACATACACAGAATTTACTATGTTTCAGGCATTCTCCTGCATATGCATAAATATTAACTCCTTTAACAAGTCTGCAAAGGGGGCTAGGGCTGTAGCTCAGTGGCAGAGCACTTGCCTAGCATATGTGAGGCACTGGGTTCGATCCTTAGCACCACATAAAAATAAACAAATAAAATAAAGAAATGCCATCCATCTATAACTACAAAAAAACAATTTAAAAAAAAGTCTATGAAGTTAATATGGCAATAACCACCCTTTTGGCAAATAATTAAACTAGGCACAGAGAAGTTAAGCAACTTGTCCAACATCACATGACTGTTAGTGACAGAACAAGAATTTAAACCCAAGCTTTCAGTTTCAAAGTCCATATTTCTAACTGCCCCACACCATGTTGCCACCTTCATCATGATCTGTTTTTCTTTCCCTTTAGAATCTAAGGTATGGTTCCTGCTCTCAAGGACTTCAGTATCTTTGTATCCCTATTAACTAAGACAATGCCTGGAACATAGTGAGCCTTAATAAATGCCTGGCAGATGAATGAATGAATGAACAAATGAATGAATATGTGTCTGGCGTATTAAAGGCACAAATAGCAAGGACTACAGGGCCCTTGACAAAAGAAATATGATCTACAAGATTGTGGGGCAGAAGGCAGCCAGGATCCAAGAGGGAGTGACTAGTGGAGCTGCATGGGGGAGGTAGTAGGGATATGGCTCATACCAGGAGCTGTGGATCAGCAGCTTAAAAAAGTAGCTGAGGTCAGAGGAGGCTTGGACACAGGAAATGGTTGTACAATGATCTGCTACTTGTAAATGCCCCACCTCCCACTTGCTCTGTGGTATTTTATGTTCCAGCCCACACCTACAAGAATATATGGATTTGGGTGACCACAATTTGCATGCGGAAATGACTGTTCCCATAGATCACTGTCAGTCATCTTATGCAATTGGCACACAACCACCACTGGATAAGAGTCAGCTGTAATAAGCACAGCTTGCATTCAAACTATCAAAAGGAGAAAGTGATAGTAAATGTAAAAACAATCTGCCTAATAGCATAAAGCCAGAGGTCACTTCTGAGGAAAGTCGTCATAATCATAAATGTTTGAGCACTTAATGGACTTTTTTTGCCATTGTACGCAAATATAGACACACCTAAGTGTTAAGGTGGACAGATGGCACATCCACACATTTCTCATTCTCTTATAAATCCTTCTCCATCCAGAACCTTCAAGACAGACAATGAGTCCGTCGGTAGCACTGATAATTTCAAGACAAGGAGAAAATAAAAATAAACAGCTAATGTTTATTGAGCACTTACTTAGTACTAGGTATTATTCTATATATATTAACTTATTGAAATCTCACAATAACCCCCATTTTACAGAGTCAAAGAAAGAGAAACAGAGAATTTAGGCAATTTGTCCAAGGTCACTTGCCAAATGGTGAGTAGAGGCAGGGTTCAAACTCTAGCCGGTTTGTCTTCTGAGCCTGTGCTTAGAACCACAACTCTATGGACCATCCACTCTGAGTACAGAAAATATTGAAACAACTAGAATGTAAAACTCACTTCCAGGAGCAATGCCCAGCTCACTTTCATTCACAGTTTGGAGCCTCTGGACTGTATACATGCTCATGACAGTGTTAAATCACCCAGAATGCTTATCCTTTTGGTTTAATACATGTAAAGAGGTAAGAATCTCAAAGAGCTTCCACAGAAGCACAGGAGAGTCTCAGGACAGAGCTCTCTCTAATCGGTAGGGGTGAAAACAGATCCAAGACATATTCTACCCAAGATATGACAATGAGCTCTGCTCTGTGCTAGTGGTTGGCACCAACTACTATTTTTTTAAGCCTCTACCACTATTATTGCTACTCCCTAACACACTCTCTTCAGGCCAAACTTATTCTAATTAGAGTGCCTCAACAGGACTAGGATGCCTATGGCATCAAATTTCCGCATTGGCAAGAAACCAGAGTAAGAAAGTGCTCCTCAGCCTATGAGGACCAAGCCCATCCAAAGCAAACAGTTCCCATAACTGTTTATAGCAGAACAAGCTTCTTCCTTTAAACAGGGCAAGTGTGGAAAATCACCCTGCCAGACATTGCATGTTATTTTAGCACTTGTGAAATTCAGGGAGGAGGCTATCCCCACCAAGAGATCCAGCCCTCTTCAAATGGGAAAAGCACAAGTTGGGAAGTACATTGAATACCCAATCAAAGTCTTTAAGACTTCTGAAGTTTTTGTTCCTCTAAAGGCACAGGTTTTATCATAATTACTTAAGAAGTAACTAGTTTAATACCGCCACCCCAAAAATACCTCCTGGTCCAGCTTGGAAATTCTCCTCACTTTTCTGTGTCACTACCAAAAGGAACTTCATAATCTGTCAGTTCCTCTGTATGTGTTGGCAAAACCAAAGAAGGACCTTGATGAGTCGACTTCCTGTCACTGACTTTCACTGCTAAATCATTCTAACATTCTACTTAGAAATACATTGTTACTATGATGCTTTGAGACCACTAATATTGCAGACAATTTTTTTTTATATTCCTGAGTATTCACAGACCCAAGTCTGAAACTTGGTGAGCCAAAATAAGGCACCTGCATGATGTGCAGGTTAGTGAACCATTATATGCAATACCAGAGAAGGTAAGGGATATGGTGTATAAAAAGGTATAAGGGATATGATGTAGGTGATAGACATGAGTGATTTGAATAAAGCTACATGGATCTCAACTGTGCTGTTTTTTCTAGTTTCCCAAGTGTCGGGCATCCTTGGTACAAGCTTAATCAAGCCTTTACTGTTTTAAATTCTGAAATGACTAAACTAAACCAATTTAAAAAACAGACAATATTAAATGTATTGGGAATAGCAAAGCAATGTTCAATTCTTAGTTATATGGAAACTGTTCTAGAAATGGGAACTATTCTATTCAATACACAAAGAGAAAAATTGTCCACTTAAATTATCCACGTATCACATTATTAAAAGGGGTGGGGTGGAGGACAGGGTACAGCAGCAATGTTTCAGTTTACTCATATTTAAAATAAAGTAGACATTCAGATGCCCTGCAGGGGTTAATTTGTGATCACCCAAGATCTTGACAAGGAATGGTCCAAGAAAAAGAAAAGATGGTGGGAACTCCTGACTTCACTCTTCTACACGTACAATGAAGAATGAGGAGGCCCTATAGCAGCATCTGCTTCTCTTTGCCCCAAAATGAAAGGCAGAGAGTGGACGTCAGCTCTGCTGTCAGACTGGCTATTGTGCTGGCATGCACTCTTGGCTGCAGCACGTGCCTCCAGAAAACTCTCCTTCTTTCTACAGATCAGCTTTTGTATTCCTAATCCTATGAACCAGACTGCTGTGCACAAAGCCACAACCTTTGCTACATCAGTTTGGGAAGCAAACAGCACCAACTCCAGACCCTAGGGCTATCGATTTGTTTATCATTCAAAAACAAACACACATACACACACACACACACACAAATATGTACATCTGTGTATATGTCTTTTAAATGTGAATTGCTCAAAATGAGAAAAAAAGTATTTTACTCTTTTACTCAAATGTTATTTCCATTATTTTTTAAAGGAGAGGAGATAAATGTAAAGAGTCTTGGCAATTTTTTAAGGAGAACTTTAGTTTTGAACAGAGAGAATGAAGGAACAATTTTTTAATTGACACTGGATTAAATTAATACTAACAAATTAATTAATTAATACTTACAAACAGAATTTATAAGTATATGTCATGCTTATTTATATTCTAATGACTATGACTAGCATATTTTTATTTTGTTTTAGTTAAAACATTAACAGCTTCTGGGCAAAGTGGCACTTGCTCATAATCCCAGCTTCTCAAGAGGCTGAGGCAGGAAGATCAAAAATAAGAGGCCAGCCTGGGCAACTTAGCAAGACCTTGTCTCGAAATAAAAAATTCAAAGGGCTGCAGATATAGCTCGGTCATGGAGCACTTATATGTTCAAGGCTCTACATTTGATCCCTAGTACTATGAAAAAAAGATTCAATAGCCATCTCCACTCATTGTGATTTTATGTTCTCATTTGCAGAACATCATCATAATCATTTATCAACCACATGGTTATTACAAGTTTCCAACACTATAATTCTTTTAGACAATATTGAAAAAGAATTTCAATCATTTGGTAATTTAATGGATATCCCCAGCTTTCTCTCTTAAGCTATATTAAATACATCTGCCACATCAAACCAGAGCCACACATTTCAGTTTGAGTCAGTTGTATTTGTTTTCTGTTTACTTATAAACCCTGCCTCCTCCCAGAAAGGCTTTGAGGCTGCTGTTACAATCGTCACACCAGTCCTTCTGAGTCCAACAGTTGGTAGAAACCAGTATTTCTGGTTCCTTACTGCCTGTGGAACATTACAAGTGCTGATTCATGGCAATCAGAGACCTGTGCAGACTGGCTCAGATAACCCCAGTAGAACCAGCCATTCTAGCTTGCTTCATTAGCCAAGAGTGGAGCCAGACAAAGTCTTGAACTCTGTAGAGGCTAGGCCTTCCTTATCAGTAGAACAGGCAATCACTTCCACCACTACCTTTAATTCTTCCAGACAGAAAATGTTCCCAACATCTCAAAGACATCATGTCCTAGCCCTAACTATCAGCTGTCAACACAGTCAAATTATCACACTTCTGCCAGCTCCCAGGACACACATCCATGTTCTGTTGACAGTGTACTTGCTTCTCATCCAGACAACTTCCAAGTCTAGTCTTCCCTGTCATACAATTCTGCACATCAGGAGCCTGATTTCCCAGGAAATCCTGCTAACTGGCTGGATAAGTGGTCAATGTTTGGATAGCCCAGAGATGCAATGTTTCTTCAGAGCTGTGAACTTGTCTCCCCTCATTTAATTCTAGACAGTTCTCATACAAGAGCTTTTAGAGAAAGGAAAAATCTTATTCCACAGAACTGGGACTGATGATCCAAGTGGCAATTTTCTCTCTTGAGTAAGAATTAAATTCACACACTGGTTGAAACATGACCCTCCAGTCCTGGCATATTTTGATTTTTTTGAACATGTATCATTACTCACTAAAAGAATATGACAGGAAAAGATATCTAGATGTGTTCCTAAAATGTTCTTATGATTTTAAATTAGAAGATGCTCTTGACTTTGTCTCAACACTGTTGTGAAGTATTATGGGTACAGAATAACCAGAGCATGACTGAGACGCCAGAGGGGCTGGACATAAAGCTCCACCTGAGAGCTCTCTGGTTTCCCTTTCACAATGGCCTTTCTTCCCATGGTTCACCACAGTTCCTGATGAAAGTTGGCAGTGGTAACCTGACCCTCATGTTGTTCAGGAATTTCACTGTCCATCTCCCTTTTCTTCTACACTTTTCCAGATCTGACAGACAGCTTATTCTTCTCCAAGAGCAGAGTGATTTCCA
Source organism: Geosciurus inauris (assembly GCA_004024805.1). Lineage (NCBI taxonomy): Eukaryota > Metazoa > Chordata > Mammalia > Rodentia > Sciuridae > Geosciurus > Geosciurus inauris. The sequence goes on along the minus strand of PVHX01007801.1, from coordinate 40,329 downwards.
AGCTTTCAGGGAAAACTTTACCTCTCCAAATATTATTTATCCCTTACTGCTGTCAGAGGTCCTTCACCAAAGCAACTGTGCATCCCAGACTTAGCAACTATCTGACATGTTAGCAATATCAATGTGTTAATTGAATTGATAAAAGAATGTATGAATGAATGATTCTCCTTCTCTTAATTCCCCTCTTTTAACTCAAACCCCCTGAGAAACATTTCTTTAACTCTAAATACCTACAACTATGAGTACACTAAGTAAGGACTTTTATACATGTGTTGTCAAATTGAAAAGAGGAGGGCCCTTTCACTATCTCCCTCTAATCCCTTGCAGTGTTAAATCCATATTTAGAATTAATTTCAATAAATAATAGTAGTTGTCTCATTTTATCTCAATGGTATTCCCATTGTTCATTCTTTTACATAGGCCATGAATACTCTCGATGTTACGGATTTCTGATGACCCAATCTTTATGAGCACACAAGCTTTTAACAAAGGATGGCATAATAAAGAAAGAAAGAAAAGGAAATAAAATGATTTTTTAAAGAATAACAACAAAAAGATAGCATGGAAATACTCTCTATCTACATATCTTTCATTTAACTAGAAATAAAAAAAAAAATAGCCTAAGAAAAAGAGCCCTCACCACACATCCATGCTGGAAAGTGCCAACAAACAAATGCCGTGTTTTCTCTCCCTCTTTATATCCGTCTAGAAGATCTCTGTTTTTTCATACCATTCAGGGTCCAATAGGAACATATCTGCAAATGGGTTTTGAGATAAAGAAAAAATGTTGCCATTACAACCTTCTTGTCTCCATGATTATCAACTATTCCTCCTGTTAAAGAAGGCAAGGGGGAGGTTTTCCATATTGTCTCATAACCACAGCCTCATTGCTTCAGCTTCAACCACCCCAGACACCACTAAAGAAAAAAGCCTGGTGTCCAAAGAGAAGCACACACATCAGGAGAAGCAACCAACCCTCCAAGACAAGAGAAAAACCAGTGACTGAAGTGGCTTCACACACTAAGCCCTCTGAAGTGGAAACATCTCTGCTATTATCCATGACCCAGTCCAGGCATCACCCACTTCTGGCACTAGTGATATGTAGCTGCTATTTGTGGCATTGACAAGTGTGAATAGCAAGTGTGAAGACCAGCCACTCTGCTACCTCAGTGAGGGGGTGACATTAGCATGGCAAGAGAGACTCAGCCTCACCCAACAGTGCACCTCTACCTCTTGTGTTATTTCCCTGACATTAAAGGGTAGTTGACCTAACAGGAAAAATGATGATCTTTATGTGTCATTTGTTCTGAAAGACATGTAGAAAGATATGTAGATAGCAAATTTTAAGTAATTGATCTGGCTTTTACAATTCTACTGAGGCCACTCCCTTACCAATCACCTTCTAATTCCTAAATGACGGTCTCTTGTCTTTGCCCTCTTTGAGCACTTAGTAGCAGTCCTCATTGTCGCTTGATTTCTTCCTGAAATCCTCTCTTAAATTCCATCACACTGCACTCTCCAGTGTCTCCCACTGCTCAAGCCATTTCTCCAGGATCTTAATATCACTTCCTTTGCTTTTTCCTGTGCTCTAAATGTGTTGTCCCTAAAAGTTCCCGGTGCTCTTCTTTTTCTCTGTAGTTTGTCTTGGCCATCTCACCCGGTCCACAACTTATACTATATCTGCCTGTCCATACACATCCCTGGTTTCAAGATTTCTCTAACCAGGTTTCTACCTACCTCTAAGAGATCAAAACCATTAGGCTTTGTTCAGTACTCAAACTCCACATGTACACAGGCAAACCTGGACTTTCTTCTGACTTCCGTACTTCCTAGCTTTCCAGAACCCAGATTCTTGAAGATCCACACCTGATTCCTCCACTTAACTTTCTCTGGACACTCTGTTTCAAGCCACCATGGTGTATTACTTATATGCTCACAAGTGGCTTTGTAATTGAGATAATTGTACATTTGGCTTATGTTCCTGAGTAGCCCTAAGCTCATTGAGAAAAAGACTGCTTTACTCAACTCATTTCACCTTGCAGATCTAGTGCAAATCTTGACTTGAAAAGACAAAAGTGAGCCAGGCGCAGTGGTGCATGTTTGTAATTCCAGCAACTCAGGAGGCAGGAGAATCACAAGTTTGAGGCCAGCCTCCACAATTTAGCAAGGCCCTAAGCAATTTAGCAAGACCCTTGTCTCAAAAATACAAAATAAAAAAGGCTGGGGATGTGGCTCAATGGTAAAGCACCCCTGAGCTAAATCCCTGGTACAGAAAAAAGAAAAAGTAAAAGTGAGCATTCTTGGACGCATTTTTATCTTCCACTGTCTTTTGTCATCTATAGTCAACAACATGGAGCTATAATTATACTTGATTTCAATACTCTGAAGAAAACCACCAAAGAAACATTCTTAGTAATACCATAACATGCGGAGTTCATGCTGTATGGAATTTATTATGTGTGTGGCCCACATTTTCAGTCATTTGTACCACATTAAAAAAAAAACTCTTATATTTGGAAGGGACCCTGAAATGTGTGGGGAACGAAATTCATGTCTCTTATTAAAGCTATTGCCTTGGTTTGCTTCCTCAGTAGTGGAATCCCTTCTCCCTATAATTTCCTCGTCCTGTTATTACTCCCACACTCGGTTATGAGAGCACTGTACTATTAAGAGCTACATTCAGAACACTGCAACTTGAATTCAGTGAAAGCACACACCTCTGAGAGTGACTCAGCATTGCAAGGTGCCCATGCTCCTGCTTTTGCTGATTGTCAGCTCTGGGTTTGGTGTTGCTTGGGGTTACCTAAGCACAGAGGACAATATTTAGGTTTAAGGTTTGTTTGTTTAATTTTGTTTGATAGCAGAACCAGCACCGTGCCAGAAGGTAACATTGTCAGGCTTTCTGATTTCCTGGCCTGTATTGCAATGCCAGATGCATGGCTTTAAATCCACCAATAGGAAGAGAGCAGATGTTGGGTTTATTGTGGCCTGGGGCACTAAAAAGAAGCTTGTATCAACCTGCACTCTACCATAGGTTTAAGAAAAGTTGAACAAATCACTCCATTGGTCTCTTCTTACTGGAATGGCCATATACAGGTAAATGAGGCATTTTCAAGAGCACTTCATCCAACTCAACAGTTTTGTTTGTTTTTTGATGCCCCGCTAGCAGACAGTATAAAGTTCATACGTATATACCAGTACCATTCATCTGTGAAAACTAATTTACTAAGTCAATCAGGAACGCTACAAGAACAGAATGAAGGATGCATTTACAAATAAATTCTGGTTCATGTTTAATAGCTGACAATATTTCAAGCTAATGTTTGGACATTAGCCGACTGTTCAACATTAGTTAAAACAGATCTCTCCCTGAAACAGTGCTGTCAGGTTGTTTTTAATGAAGCAAAGTTCAGCCAGTATCACTCATCTGTTTACTCCTCCGCACTCCCTAAATCTGAGTCTCATCCACTGCTCCTCCTTATTTGCAGCTCCTTCACACTCCCACATTCCAGACAACTGAACAACTCACTTTTCCACCTCATGGATTTTTGCTTCTACATATTTGATGTGGTGTTTGATATGCTGATTCCCTGATTTCCCTCTCAAATCTCAGTTCAAATGCCAAACTCCTTGACTCTCCTTCTGACCAGTCATTCACTTTATCCATACCTCTTAAATAATTTTCATTGCTTTCTACTTTGCATTTTTGTTGTTGCTGATGTTATTTCTGCCTATCTTGATTTCCTCTGCTAAGAAAGAAACTCCCTTCGCACCAAAGACAATTCTTTGTTTTGTATGCTTAGAGAATGTGTCGAATTTTTGCATACAGAAGTCTATTAACATATCTTAGAATAAAAGTACAAATATTTCTCAAGTTATAAATGAGAAAGTCCTTGGTGGCTTGGCTGTATCTTGCAGGTCAACTAAGTCATTGATAGAGGGCTGGGATTGTGGCTCAGTGGTAGGACACTTGCTTCGCATGCATGAGGCACTGGGTTCAATCCTCAGCACCACATAAAAATAAACAAAATAAAGATACTGTGTCCATCTACGACTAAAAAAAATTTTTTAAAAGTCATTGATAGAATTAGTATGGCCTCTAGTGACCTTATTTTCTCAAAACAAGCTGCTCCATATTTGCTCAGTGCCAAGCATCTTCATCACCAGTTTGTTCTTCAGTGTATGGTGGCTTCACAACAGTTTCATCAGCTAGGTCAGAAGCAAGCATGATCAATGTGTTCTTAGGTTGCCATGAAAAAAAAAAAAAGAGCAAAAAAGAATCAGTAGGTAGCAATTTCATTCTTTCTATCTAGGGCAATGCCAGCAATCCTGAGGCAGACTGCTCATAGTCACTAATGTATTTCCAAGTCTCTTTACATGATCAAAGCCAGTCGTCATCATCATCTGTCATTCATTCAGTTGTCACAGAATGCTAGCATCACCAAGTAAAAATGTACCTTAATTTTTGAAAATACCACTTCTAAGTTCTTGGAATTTCCTTTTGAGTCAGGCCACATTAGCATGAACTGTCATTAATAAATGACAAAGCTGAATTTTCACAGAAGAATCAGAAGTTAAATTTTTAAATCCGTCACCTTGGAAGGCAAGGTAATTCTTGTTGGGAGCAAAAAGCCCTGAGTCATTTCCTGATCGGCTCCACTTCCTGGTTAAGCAGAAGCGCCGAAAAACCCGCGCGTGCCAAAAGTTACCCGCTAGCGCCAAAGCAGTGAACCTCCCCCTTTCGATACCACCTGTTTGCACTGACCAATCGTCCTGCGACAGTCCTTTCCCCTTCCCTCCCCTTCCTGAGCATACATATATACCACTGTTCTTAAATAAAAATTTGGAGGTTTGATCAGAATGCTGTCTTGCCTCCGCTCTTTCGCGCCCCTTGTTTGTTTCATTCTCTTAGGCAGTTCCCGCGTGTCCCCGTTGTTGCCCCGCGGGTCGGGGCAAATTCTGATGTCAGCATCACCTAAAGTTATTTTAGAATTACTTTCTTGATTTGTCTTTAAAGTCAACTTATGTACCATGTTTATTTATAATCTTTTATCAAGTTTTATATCTATCAGATTTTGTTTTAACCTCAAGTAGAATAATCAGTTTGATTACCCAGGCCTGCCTCTAAATGTCAATTAGTAATTTTTTTTAATTACATTCTTCTTCAAAAGATGAACATTTTCTATAACAAAAGATATTTCAAAGAATATACCAGAGGCCCTGAGGCTATTCTAAAAATACTTTAAACAATAACAGTATTTTTAAAGTAAATGTATGATCTTGTTAAGAGGAGAAAAAAAACTTATAGTGTTTAGTGTATAGTCATATTTAATATATTTCCAAGAAAACTACAAAAGGCAAATAGAAAAACCATTTAGTTACTTCTTTACATATATATAATATTGCCCTTTTTACTAGGAATAATTGACAAATAAAGATGTAAATTTTGGGCTGGGATTGTAGCTCAGCGGTACAGCGTTTGCCTTGCACGCATGAGGCCCTGGATTCGATCCTCAGCACCACGTACAGAGCAATAAAATAAAGACATGGTGTCCATCTACAAAAAAATTTTTAAAAAAAAGATGTAAATTTTGATGCATATATACATTGTGAAATTTTTACCACAATCAAACTAATTAACATATCCATCACCTCACATAATACCTTTTTTGAAATGTGTGTGGTGAGAATACTTAAGATTTACTCTCTTAGCAAATTTCATTATTATTAATTGCAGTTACCATTATGTCTCCAGAAGTTATTCATCTTACAATTGAAAGTTTGGTCCAAGGGTGCCTGTCACCTTTTAAAGAAAACATTCATTAATTGAAAATACTCACTAATAGAAACACATCCTTCTAATGAAGATTTACTTCTGTGGGAGTCAAACACTAGGTCTGAGGACTCCACTGGATGCAGCAAAATACACCTCTCAGCTGTGTAGTTGGTGGAGCATAGTCCACGCATCCCAGTTGTTTCTGATAATATAGTATAATTTGATCTTAGTACCATAGGATTGCTCTCTGTGTTTCTAAATAATGCCAAAAAGTTTCATGAATTAGAGCCTCCAACATGGATGTTTTACATCTCTGAACGCACTCTCTCAATGTGGTACATAGGCACTGAAACCTTAGCTCCATTTGAATATGGATACAGTAAGACAACACAGTCTAATACTATTTGCCACATTATCCTGTGACACAGGCTGGGGAGATGATCAAGGCCAAACTCTTTGACTCTCCTTCTGATCAGTTATTCACCTTATCTGTACCTCTCAAATAATTCTCATGGCTTTCTACTTTGTATTTTCGTTGTTGATGACGTTATTTCTGCCTAAGGTAAAGAAGCAGACCCAGTTTCCTGTGTCAAGGAAATGTATATTTGCAGGCATTCCCTGAAATGCATATACCCTGTGACTTTTCAACTGCTCAGCTGATTTATTGGTATAAAAGAATCTGAGCTATGAATATGCTAAAAAAAAGTCCTGTAAGAAAAATATCGCAATTGGAAATGTGTAGAATTATCACAAATATCATCTTTCCACAAAAAAAAAAAAAAAAAAAAATGCAGGCTGGGGTTGTGGCTCAGTGGTAGAGCGCTTGCCTAGCATGCATAAGGCACTGGGTTCAATTCTCAGCACCACATATAAATAAATGAAAATAATAAAGGTCCACCAACAACTTAAAAAATATTTTTAAAAAATGCCCTAAGAAAACATCTCTACCATTGTTAAGGTAATGAATTATATGATGAAGTGTTCTAAATCTAAAGTTATTAACTATAATGCTTCCATTTACTGAGTACCTATGAGGCATAATAAAGTACCTATTTAAAAGTATCTATTAATTGTCCCTACCTGACAGGTAAAGCAAATGAACCTCAGAGGCACACAGCTAGCAAATGGGCAAAGTCTATGTTGTGCAGCGGCTCCCAAAATGAAGGGCTTCCCTAGAGGCTGATTTCTATAAACCCATCTCAGTTCTTGAGAATAATTTCGGTGGAAATAGGAGAAAGAAGGAAAAAAAAAGGAAGGAAGGAAGGAGAGAGCAAGACTGCTCCACAATATGCACTGTAGATACTCTATTCATGGTTGCAATTATTCAATCTGCAAACCCACAACTCATCTAAATGTAACTAGTTCTCAGCTTCTGCTGCTCCCAAGGGAGTACTGTACCATTTGCCAAAGTAAGGAAGTGATTGTGGCTGAGATGAAACAATGCTAACTCCATATATTATAATCCCTGCCTTCTGGGAGTTTATATTCAGCAAGAGAGTATGGCTCACTAATGTATCTCCAGCACTTGGCATAGTGCCCATCACAAATTGGGCCCAATAAATGTATGCTACTGAAAAACATATTGAACAGACTGTTTTGAGGAGAATAGATGTGAATGTAGAAAAGCAGCAGCCTGAAATAATCAGAGCAACAGAAACTGCCCCTACTCAAAAGAACCTCTCAGGGACATTCTATCACATGAAGGCCCAATTGTGTTTATGTGTTTTTCTCTAAAGAGGTAAGCAATTATTCACACCTTGGTGCCAATGCTTTTATTAGGTAGGGCATCTTTGTGATGGGGACAGGGAGTAAAAGGGAAAGAGGGGACTAGAAATTGCAATTAAGAAAAACAGACTGCATTCATTATGATAACTGATTTCCTCTTGTTCCCCTCTACTTCTTCCCTTTTCTACTCTCAACTTTTTAATGAATCCTCTTCTTGGGTAAGACAGTTCTTTACTAAATAAGACTGAAAAGCATCTAATAAAATGTCATCAATATTACAATAAAAAGATGCCTCAGTTTGCACTTCTGCTACTCCTATGCATAAATGTGTATTTTTTTTAAAAACTGGGGATTAAACCCAGGGGTGCTCTGCCACTAAGCCACATCCCCAGCTTTTTTTAAATTTGGAGACAGTATCTCACTAAGTTGCTTAGGGCCTCACTAAATTGCTGAGGCTGGCTTTGAACTTGCAATCCTCCTGCCTCAGCCTCCCAAACTGCTGGGATTACAAGCATGTGTCACTATGCCTGGCTTACAAATGCTCATTCTTAGCATAAGTTTTCTAATATACACCATTCGCTACTTTATATTTTTAACCTTTGCTTTAAATTGTATTTAGCATCTAACGTCTAAAGCTGTGATTCTCACAAATTATTTTTTTCCAAGAACATACAATATAGATATAGAGAATTGCAGATAAATACAAAACAGAGTGCAAAATGATTTGCATTCTTTTAAATAGGATTTGGTTTGTTCCAAGGCTCTAGGGGTATTACAGGAAAAGTGATGATCATGGGTTCATAAGTCTTCAAGTTCTAGCCCAGCTATGTGTTTGACCTATGTGTCACAGCCTCCTTATAATAATTCAGAGTTCTTGGGAAAATATCAAGTGATAACATACAAGAAAGTGAAATGCAAGCTCTGTACAAATAGCTCTGTCCTTTTGTTGTTTGAAGAAATGGAATTACAGGAGTTAGATAAACTTGGTTTCCAGTCCTGACTTCACCACCCCTTGAGCTGTGGGACATTAAGCAATTATAATCCAAACTTCGGTTTCTTCATTTTAAAATAGATATGATAATGATGGGGGCAGGAAAGATGTTGGAATTAGATGGACATCATTGCCCTAGGTACACATATGGTGTGACTATACATCGTGTACAACCAGAGAAATGAAAAGTTGTGCTCTATTTGTGTACAATGAATCAAAATGCATTCTGCTGTCATGTGTACCTAATTAGAATAAATAAATAAAAATAAAAAATAGATATGATAATGTCTCAAAGGTGTGTTTTGGCGATTAAATAAGAAAATGATCTGGAAGTACTGCCTGGAGGTACTCAGTAAATGTTAGTGCCCTTTTCCTTCCCTGTTTCAGTTCAAATGCCTTTATTTCTCCTATATCAGAACAGCTTCCACAATTCTCTGTTGCCCAATAATAGCCAAGATGAATCATGATAATGAATAAAACTACAAAGCAGCAAGTCAATGATAAGACATAAATCATGGTATTTTCCCATCCAGTAATCAACTCTCCTCATACTGGAACCATCAATGGCAAATTGTATCAAATGCCAGATAAAGAGCCAAGGAAACAGCATGAAGCAACCATGGCAAGGTAAATCTGAGACCAGGGCAAAGGACAGGTAGCTGATTATCAAAGAAAAGGAAATGGGTAGATAGCACTCCCCATCACCTGGTTGCAAACAGCCTCCAGGGAAGGAGAAGGATTCCATTTTCCAACACAAGCAATCACCCCCTGAGGCTCTCTTGGCTCTCTTCGTGTCCTTTTGGTCACATTGGTCACGTAGGCAGGACGGGGGGCGGGCATGAAAAGAAACAAAATCTGAAATCTACAAAGGGGCAAGACACCCCAACTCCCTCAGGCACCAGCTTTGAACTCCCTCCTCTACGGAGCCAGCTCTCTCTCTCTCTCTCTATCTCTATCTCTATTCTATCCTTTAAATAAAACTTTCAGCTCCTGCCTCGGCATTACTCAGGTGTTTAATCTTTGACATGGGGTGCAGGGAGGCGGGGTGGCAGACAGGACTCAATCCTGATTTTCAAGAACCAGTTATCAAATCAACCTGGGATAAGTACCATAAAAATATAAGGCATAACTCTGGAGATATCCTTATGGGCACTCCAAAATATAATTGCAAATCGCTTAAGCAAGCAAGATATGATCAAGTAGGTTCTTAAAATTTTACCAGATAAATGATTCTGGCTCCCCAGGACCTTGCGGTGTACTGGGATCAAACTGCACAAGCTATTGTGCAATTTATTGGGGACTGCTTCTTACCACAAACAATCAAAAAATGCATAATATTGCATACTCTGCCAATAAGCTCTACTGTATGTTATTTCCTAATTAAGGATGCAGACAGGCTGTGCAGTAATGTTGATTGATGTCTGCTGCATGTCTTAGTGAGGAGCAAGGTGAAATGAGCATTAGCTCCAGCCCACAGGAGAAATGTGGTAATTGCTATTGCTCACTGCACTGCAAATCACGTCTTCCTGGAATTACAGAAGAGGCACTTAAGAATAGAGAATTATCTCACATAAAATTGTAGTTCTACTCATCCTGAGGAACAATCCTAAGAGGCACCACTTTCTATTATTTTCAGTATATAAATTAATGACAATGTAATTTTTATCATTTCATTTCAGTTGGGGCATCATAATACCAATAATAATAATAATAATAATAGTTCATTTTTGACTTTCTGACATGGACCTCTTTCATCTCTTGTGTTTCAGACATACTTTTGTGTCTTGGGATCTATCAGTCTTCTAGTCTGTATTTCTACTTGCCAGCTTGAAAACAGCTATATTAATGGCAATGGAAATAACTGTCTTTGAAATACTGAGAAACCGTTAATGAGTAACAAACAAGTTGGACAGCTAAGGTCTGGCTCTTGGCCACTCCCATCATCCTGTGGCTTGATTTCTCAGTAACTCACTTCTTTCCTTTAAAACGAAACACAACATTTGTTACTAATTAAATAACAAGCACATGCAACTGTACCAGCTATCATATAGGTTTTATACCATAGGAAAGCTTTGCCTATAGAGACTATGCCTACTACCTATCAAAAAAACACAAAAAGTAATCTTTGCTCTGAAGGAGATACACATTCTACCCAAAGTTAACCTTATAAAGCATACTTTCAAAAAAGTGAAGATTCTTTGCCTCCCTCTGATTTATCTACCTCAGAAATAACAGAGTTAAAATGCTTGTCGTTTGTGTACTGATTTAATAAATTACAGAATGCTCAAACAATGAAATATTATTCAACCATAGGAAAGAAAATAGCAGTGGATAAAAACTATGAGCTCATTTATGTAGAGAGAGAGAGAAAGAGAGAGAGAGAGAGAGAGAAAATGTGACTATGTGTTTATACACAATGAAAATCTCTAAAAGGTACACAGAGGGATCTTTGTAGATTGTCTTCATCCTCTTGCATTATTTGTTTTTTTCATTTACTACTTTTTTAATGATAGAAGCAGGGGATGTGTGGGTCTATAGTTGTCTAAACTCCACAAATTACTTTTACCCTATGGCTCCTTTGCTCAGGAGTAGTATGATTCTATTCCATACAACCTATTTCAATACAATTGTATTCCAATACAAATCTAGATATGTTTGTTTTTCTCCAAGGAGCATATTGGTGAAGGGATACTGGCAAGAGGCCCAACCATGACATGAAGTACAAAAAAAAAGGTTTCTAGTTCACATTTTGACTAATGATTTCCCAAAATGAGAAAGAACATGGCACCTGGACTTTGTAAGAGGCTCAGTGTTTTTTTTTTTATGGTGGGGAAGGAAGAAAGGATAAACTGCCTCTACCATTGAAAGAGGCCCTGAGTGAATCAGAATCTGCTCCTGGTAAACTGTATGCTACCTTTAAAGGGCAATTTTGACCCACTCTGGAAAGAAAGGAGGAAGTAAATTAGGGACCTAGAGCTCAGTACAGCAGAAGAAATTGAGACATTTGGGGTTAGTTCATACTCAAAGCAAAAACTGGAATGCCACAAGGGAGAAACTTCACAGACACAATTTTTTTAAAAAAGAGCTGAGTATAAGCCAGACCAGGTGGTACCTGATCCTGCTGTGTCACTCACCTGAGACAACAGCTCAAGATATAGGCATGGAGCTGCACAAGCATTAGAAAGCTGCTTTAGGACGTGGCCTTCAAGCTCTCTCCCTTTGTGGAGATAGAAATGTCAGGGACAAGACGCATTGTTACACTGGCCAGTGTACTTCACTGGGCTGCTCTTCCTTAGTAGAAACAGGGAGTGGAACAATGCCTTCATTCTACCAGCTTGTAAGGGCAGGATGGGTAGGGGGTGTGGTTTGCTCAAAGTCACACAGCCAGTTATCAGTAGAGTGGTAATTAGGGTTCTGAAGTCCTTAGGACCCTGGCCAGCTCTTCCTATCATATCAGTGGCTTACTGTTCTAAGGTCTCCTAATGTTTCCAAAAATGAAAGAATTGCTTATTTCCAAGGCGCTAATAGAAGACAATGGTTCAATGTTGCATTTCTTCCAGTTTCCTATATTTTATCCTGCCCTTCTTGGAATAATATATCTTACTTCAAAGAAGCAAGTCTCAAATGATTGGAATTATAGGGTAGCACAGCTGTCTATCACCAGTGGTTCTTTTTCTTTCTTTGCCTGCATTTACTGAGGTTACACAGCTAGCAATGATGTTAGCAACCTTGAATTTAATTGAGTTGGAGGGCTGATGGCATGAGTTTCCATAAGTAGCTCCAGACTTCAAGGTTGTACAAATTATGTAGGATTTTGTAACTAGTGGGGTTCCCAACTAGTGCCAACTCTCTCCTTCTGAGTCTGTTCCATTATTTGGTAAGTAAATAAAAGAAGTATTTCCATTCCCAAAAATATCATTTTAAATTCAAATGCTTAGAAAAATGTTTCAAAAAACATCAGCAGAAAAGAAACAGGCTTTTGATTAGCATTTTCAAATAGAGCAGAAAAAACCATTTTTTCAAATGCAGAATTAAGAGTCCTTTTATTTACACATGGAGAAAAATGAACAAATATTGACATTATTCTTTATTATAATTAGAATTATAGATGTAAGAAGTGGTTGGCTCTAGATAAGTCAGACAAAAGCAAACTTAAAGCATTTCTGTTTCCATCTGTACAATAAGGAATGATGTCTGAGTACAGTATTATGGATACAAAATCTCCTTCATTCTGAACTAGCAAAAATTACCCAAGATTCTTCCCCTATGAAAAGATGATCCCAAAGGTCCTCTCCAGCTCACAGGCTTCTCTTCCTTCCATGGGAGCAGAGAGAAAAAGAGAGTTCATCAAATTAGCTAATTACAGTGGCAATATGACTTTTACCTTGGGCAATTCTTTTATATCTTGCCATGCTAATAAAGTCCTTGACTTAAATGAAAATCCAGATGGTTTAATTTGTAACTTAAAAAATAGGAACAAGATATTTTTCCTTATACTAAGCCATTTATCTCAGAAGGCAAGGTAGCTAAAAAATCTTTCCTGATCTTTTCAAACTGTTTTTAAGGCATCTATTATGTTGAAATTCATTAACAAATAATTCAAGTACAGCACTGTCACAGGCTAGATCCCCTCTTAGATCTCAAGCTGTTTAATAAACACAGACAATTGTTTTTTAATAAGAATACTGTCTTTCCAGAGCAATGTGTAAATTTACTTCCCGAGGAAAAACAATCATTAATTCAGAGGGTTACATTCTTCTCATTGTTTCCTTCTTTTCTTCCTATCACAAGTGACTTTCAAGCCAGGATTTGCATAGTGTGATTAATTTGCTCTAGTAAACAACTTAGGGTCCCGCACATATAATAAAGGGTCCTATTTTTACAAATAGGCTTTTCTCTAAATAAGCATTGTAGAATTTTCCTCTGTTTGATACACCTCCTATAAAATTCCAGGCATACTCATGTCAGAGGGAAACTTACCACCACCACCTCAAATTTTAGATTTTGACTATAATTATAATGCTACTTTTGAGGAGAACAGAAACTCAAAAGTGTCCTATAGCTTTCTAAAAACTTAAATTTGAAAAATGTACAATTGTTTGGGTCATGGTTGTTTTCTGCCTAAGTAGTATTGCCTAAAAATTTAGAACCTTTCACCATAATGTTTTGAGTACCTACTTAAGGCTGCAATAATGGTTTTCTTCTACTCAGTTTATTACCCTTCTGAAAAATGAGCTATATTTTTATAACCTTTTACAAATAATTTTCATATACATATATCACCTAATATCATCCTAACCACAATCCCACCAAATAAGTAATGATAATTCCCATTTTACAGATGAGAAACTAATCCCAAGAAGATAGATGCTACTCAAAGACCTTCTGACACTAAATCCTGTGCTCTTTTCATTGCACCAACTGCCTCAACTTGCTAGAAATAACAAATTTTGCATGAGGTCAGAAAGTGGTAAAACATAGGTTTAAAGACCACAATTACCTTAGTGTGTCTAAGTTCAGAGGACATGACCATGCTCATATCTGTTTGTGTGTTCCTCAAAGGCTAATTATGATACTGTCTACTATCTCTCGTATATTAACACTGTGCCTGAGCTTGCAGGCTTTCTATAAATCTGTGTGTGTGTGTGTGTGTGTGTGTGTGTGTGTGTGTGTGGTACTGGAGATTAGAAACCAGGGCCTTGTGCATGCAAGGCAAGTGCTCTACAAACTGACCTATATCCCCAGCCCTTTCTATAAATCTTCATTGGATGAATGAAACATATTGAATGTGTTCATGATTTATAGTGAAATAGTATCTTTTTTTGTTACTCTAAAAAGGTATCTTTTAAGCTATGCAACCAAAAAAAATCTCATAAGACATTAAGAGGTATACCATAAGAGTGAGTTTACAAGGCATATTAATTTACTAGAGGTGCTGAGAGGTCCCACGGTAGAGAATCTTATTTAATTTTGCTTAACCAAGTACTTCTTAAACATTTGCGCACTGAAATCACCCTTCCTTCCTTTTGAGGAATTATTTTAACATCCTTCCACACATCAGTGTTGTGTGGAATATTGTTTCCAAAAGAACTTTTTCAAATAAAAACCAGAAATATAAATAGTGGCAGAATGACATCACAAGAAAAAAATATTCCAACACAGGACCAAGATTTTGAAAGTTAGGAGACGGAAGTAGAAAAAAGTAACTGAAGGTCAGTTGGCCTGAGGTGGACCAGACCCAGAAGGGCCAGACAATCTCAGATGTAATAACGCATCAGACACACTCCAGTGGATAAGGACCTCTGAGACTATTCTAGGTCGAGGCATTGGGCCGAAGCCAAAACAAGGAAGGCATCAATGTCAGGAAGATTCGGGGTCAAAAAAGAAAAAAATCAAGCATCAGAGGAAAGTGAAAGTAAGCTAGAAGCAGAGACGAAAATAGATGGCCATCAGAAACAGAGATCTTAGCAAGTACCAGTCTCTGCAAAGAGGCAGAAACTGAGGACCACAAGTTCAGTCATTAAGAGCCCTAGTATGTTTTAGTCAGCTTTTTTGCTGCTGGGACTAAATAACCCGACAAAAACAATTTTAGGGGAGGAAAAGTTTATATGAGGGCTCATGGTTTCAGAGGTCTCAGTCCAGAGATAGCCAGCTCCTTGGGGCTCAAGGTGAGGCAGAACATCATGGCAGAAAGGTGTGGTGGAAGGAAGCGGCTCATGTGATGATCAGTAAGCAGAGAGAGACACCACTCACCAGGTACAAAATATATACTACAAAGGCACACCTCCAATGCCCACCTCTCCAGCCATACCCAACCTACCTTCAGTTACCACTAAGTTAATCCCAAGTAGGGGGTTAATTCACCAATTGCTTAAGGCTCACATAAACCAATCATTTCACCTCTCAGCCTTCTTGCATTGTCTTACACGTGAACTTTGGGGGAACACATCACATCCAAACCAGAACAGAGCAAGATAGAACCCCAACACTAGAGAGGGCCACGACCCAAGTAAAGGACATAGGCAAAATAAACAAACAGGATCTTATGAATATAAGAATAATATACCTAGACTAGACTGTATTTTTAATAAATGGAACTGCTGCAGTTTTTAGCATATCGAGCAGGTCCCAAGAACTAATTAATTCATACTGCCTGGCTCAGGTCCTCTTAGCAGATAATCAGTCTGAATCATTCCTGAAAATGAAAAACTAAGTTCTTTTCCCCCCCTTTCACTTTTTGCCCTTGTTTTGGAGAACTTGAGGACAGTTAATCTCACCATGCTTATCAATTAGGGCTGTCACAAGAGGCTGGGCAGGTTGTGTAATACTCCAAGGGACACTACAACAGGACACTGGCACCCTTGTGACTTGGTCCCTTCTTGCCTCAAGTAAATCCCTCCTGCAATCTACCTTCTATATTTTCATCCATTCAGTACCTCAGGCAATTCCTCCCCAAACCTCCTCACCCTGCTTCCCACTCTCTTGCACAATTGCCTTTTCATTTCACATATCCAACAAAATTCCTGTTGTCTCTTCTCCTGTATTCAAGGTACTAGAGACTGCTAGAGAAAAAGACACAGCTATGCATACTGAATGGGTGCAGCTCCACTGGCTTACTCCTTGGGAAATGTTAGAGAAGCATGAAATAAACTTTCAACTTGTTAAACCACTATATGGAAAAAAACACCTAGGGCCTCCAGAAAAATGCTGGGATAATGACCATGTCCACAGGTTCTTCCAGGGAGCCTTCTCATTCTTTCATATTTTCCTCTCTTCCCAAACTTCCTCCTCCATCCACCCATGATCCCCTCTCTAAGCCAAAGATTCAGCTTCCTACTCCCTAAGACAGTGGTGACCATTGGAAGGGAACTCCCTCAGCTTCAGACTGCTCTATCTTCTTGCTTTCACATCTATTTCTGTTTCTTTCCCTCCTGCACCAATGCAAGAAGGGTCCTCCTCCTGTCCAAGGTTAGCCCCTCTCCCACCTCCTCCCAACCCCACCTTAGCGGCCTTTTATCACCCTTCTCATCTTCTTTCTCTACTGGCTTTTTACCACCAGAAAGACACTGTGTGTCTTTCTGTTCCACAGATGCCTTTAACCACTACACTCCACAAATTCAAATTCACTGACCTCTTGAATCTAGCCTCCTGGATTCTTTTCTCTCTCTGCGACTTGCTCCTCACCATTCCTTAACTCCAGCTCACCCTCAGGCTGTTGTAACCTGGCTCCTGCCAAGCATCCCACCAAAACTCTTCTGGCCAAAGTCCTGATCACAGATGGGCCTTTCTCATTCCTGTCTTATCATGTGCTGCCTCAGCAACATCCCGCACTTGATTACTCCTGCCTTCTCAAGTGTTTTCCTTTGACTTATAGGACACCAGCACTTCTGGATCTTCTCCTGCCTCTCTGGTTACTCCTCAATATCCTTCAAGGGTCCTTTTTCTTCCTGTTTCTTCATTGATGATATTTCCATGAGTTCTTAGATCCTCTGCTTTTCTCAATCTTTTACTCAGCTTTCCTGGATGATCTTATCTGAACTCCTAGGATTTCAAGCACACTCTTGACTTCAGGACTAAATTACCAGCTCCTTGGGAGACATTTATACTTGCGTCCACAGGCATTTCAAAAGCCAACATATGAGCTCTCATTGTCCCAGCCTATCCTGCTCTCCCGAGCATCCCCTTCCCAGGTGGCCACTCAGTGGCGTAGGGAATGGATGGAAAAGCACATCATCCTCCCAGCAGGTGCTATAGACAGAGCAGATTTTCCTCCAGACCCCTCCAAACAGAAGTCTCCACTCCAGCCGTGGATCTGTTTAAAGCAGCAATCCAGTAACATAATCTCCCTGTTTGTCCTGAGGGCAAGAGCGATTCAGTGAATGATTTTAAAATCCAAACGTCTTACTACAGTACACAAAGACTTTGTTTAGCTACTCTCTATCTTTCATTCGATATTGGAGCTTAATAATAACAAACCTGTTATTATGTCATGCGCCAGGTGCCATTCTAAGCACTTATACATATTAGGCTTCTGATTCCTCCCGACAATCCTGTATGGCACGTTCTTTGGTCATTCCTCTTTTACAGAGGAGGAAATTGAGGCAAAAAAAAAAAAGACTAAGCACCCTGACCAAGATCACAGCAGAGTCCGAATTCAACCCCAAGTGGTCTGGCTTTGAGATCATGATTATACCTACTATGTTTTACTGCCAAACAAGAACTTAGAGTTTCTGGAAGGAGCCAGGCTCTGCTTATTCTCTGGCTTTGTGTGCCTGTGCGCACGTGCACACACAAACACACACACTTTTCTCTGGGTGCCTTCCCTGCCTGCATCGCCCCCCTCCCAAGGTTGCTGTGTCTCTGAGGACCCCACCCCATCATCTTGTGTGCGCCCCTGTCACAGCATTTGCCAACCTACGGTGATGCTAGCCAACTTGCCCGCAGATCCTTCTAGACAGAAAAGTTTCACTGTGTGTGGGTATGCTGTGTCTCCAGCACCTCTCACTGTGCCTGGTACACGGTAGGGAGTATGGCAGAAGGTGGGTTCCTGAATAGATACCAGGTGAATGTGAAAATGGCATTGGCAGACAGGCTGATTTGAGGCACAGTTGTCTCGATACTGACCTAAGTCTCTTTCAATTCTCCTGGATCTGACGCCGTTGTAGGGCTGAGCTTGGGAGTGAGAGTTTCAAGGCGCCAGCTCTTGGACTAAAAAGAGAAGATTGCAGAAAGTCAGAAAGAGACTAAAGCTTTAACACTGATAGGAGAGTGAGCAGAATTTATAAAGGGGCTTAGGATGTAAGAACAAAGGAAGACAGACAAGGGAGGTTAAAATCAAGGGGAGAAGGCGGGAATCTGATACAGCAGCTTGATCTAAACTTAAACATAGGAGTTGAAGGTTCTCCACCCCACACTACTGATTTGGAAAATGCAACTAAGTCAGAGAACAGTGATGGTGTATTTAGAATAAACATTTTTGCGTATTTGTGCACTGGTGGTTTGTAACCATTCATTCATTGTCCTTAGGGACAGTCCTGTTTCTTTGCCACTCTAGAGAGCAATCTTGGAGTCAACATGCCCAGGATAAAACTCCTGTTGTAGCTGAAGGCCCTTTGATATGCTCTCTGGATGAAGATTGATCTTAGGTTATAATTACTCCATTCACGGATGCTTAACAGACGCCTAAATAAAGGGCACACACATTAATGTTCTGTGGCAGCACAGATTAAGAAAGCATCTCAGTGAGAAAAATCAGTGCAGTTATCATCACAAGCAGTAAAATATCAGAAATAGCAGAACCACATGTCTTTTTTTTTTTTTTTTGGTACCAGGGATTGAACCCAGGGATGCTTAACCACTGAGCCACATTCCCATTCCTTTATATTTTTTTATTTAGAGACAGGGTCTCCCTAAGTTGCTTAAGGCCTCCATAAATTGCCAAAGCTGGCTTTAAACTTGCAATCCTTCTGCTTCAGGCTCCCAACCCACTGGGATTACAGACATATGCAACCATGCCCAGCCTGTGTGTTTATTTTAACTAACATTTATACTAATAATAAATCTTGTAATTATTTTAAACATTCTTCTTTATATTAAGTTTTATGTGATAAGATTCATTTCAGAATCATAACATGAAATATGAAATAATCAGTCCAAGGTTCGATGTAGAAAAGGGAGTTTGCATCTCAATACAGTCTTATTTTTCCTCCCATAGAAGTCTTGTACATTTTTTGGTTGTTGTTGCTGTTAGGTGAATACCATACATTAAAAAACACTTGTAACAGTGTCTGGCACATAGGAAGAGCTATACAATATGAAATATGAAATGTTAAATGCTGAATATGCTTATACTGAAAGTAAGACTTCAAAAAAATATTTTACCTCCTTAAGAATATAAGTTTTGCCAGGTGCACAGCAATACCTGTTATCCCAGTTACTCAGGAGGCTGAGGCAGGAGGATAGCAAGTTTGAGGCCAGCCTCAGCAACCAAAAAGACCTTGTCTCAAAATAAAATAAAAAGGACTAGGGATATAGCTCAATGGTAGAGTGTTTGGTTAGTATGCTCAAGGACCTGAGTTTAATCCCTAGTACTGCCAAAAATTAAAAAATTAAAAAACATAATTTTTTTAATTGAAGACTTAAAATCAGTGTCCAGTTGTTGGTCAGTAAGTATAGTTTTCAATAGACTTATTTGTGCAATATGAAAAAGTTCTAGAGATCTGTTGTACAACAACATGCAGATAGTTAATAATACACAAGAATTGAAGATAAATTTCTGTTATATATTTTTTACTACAGTTAAAAAAAATCCATGTCCAAATGGTGCTGTTAATGAAAGTAAATCTATCTATTCATATTCAATAAAGTAAGTTCAGCAGAATTTCTTATTAGAAATTTCCAGTAAATGACAGTAATAAGGGTACTTGCATTGCTAAGGTGACACTAACAAGCTTATTATCTCACAGCTATGACGTGTCTGGGGATCTATTTGTTCTCACATGGTACTTTTGATTAGCAGAATTTTCTTCCTCGTGATGATTTGGGGGCCTACATTCCATGCATCTAAGGCTCCAGCTCCCCTGAAACCCAATTTTAATGTGTCTCTGTCCAGATGGGGGAGGAAGAAAAAGAAAAGAAAGAGAGATTGCAGATAGAAAAAACACAAGTCTTCTTAAAAATCTTGTCCCAGAAGAGACAAGGGTAACTCCTGCTCACATTCCATTGGCCAGAACTATCACATGACCACACCTAGCTGCAAGGGAAGCTGGGAAATCTAGACCTTGACTCAGCAGCCATGTTCCAGCAACAGCTTTCACCCTGTGAGGGAGAACAAATCTGGTGGATATCTGGCCAACTCTGCCATAGCACTTGAAAACAATATCTATTTTCTTAAAGTGACTTAAAATGATTAAAGGATCACAAAATTCTCTTCTAGACTCTAAAAAATGTTAACAAAAATGACCTCCAAAATATTTTCCTAACTATGAAACCTTATTATTTTAAGTCAGGACCACAGCAGACAAATACTCAGGAGAAAAAAATAGTACCATCCAAATTTCAACTTAATTCAGTGGAATATTCACAAATTCAAATTTCTGCTGTTAGCTTCCACATCAAATTCATAAAGAAATGATTTTCTGATAAAAAGAACATTGTTTTACAATATGGAAAAAATCATTTACTTAGAGATTAAAATAGAAAATAAAAGCTCCTGAGTTTGTATTAATGGCAAGTTTCTAACAAGTAATAGGAAATGGAGAGAGGTCATTGCAACTATGAGGAGGGATAATTGAATTTCAGCTTCTTCCTATTTGCGGAAGAGATTGACCCAACAATTTGGGTGAATCATCTGAATTTGCACATTTTGTGTGTTTCTGTCATAAGTAATATGTAGTAACATGTATTATCATTATATTAATTAATGGAAATAGTGATTAACAGTAATTAAATAATAGCTATTATGCAAACCTGGACTTATCCTGTCCATGGAACTGCTTTTGTGGTGGCCAAATTTAAATACCAAACACACATGCACACACTCTACACAATGAGAAGTATTCATTGTGTAACTTGAATATTCTTGAGTGGAATAAATGATATTTTGCCTTTAGAGTCCTCATCTCCCCCCTTTTGAATAAAACTTATCCCAGTCTTCCTATTTTATGTAGGCCTCTCCACCCTAAGACCCTGTATAGGTGTCCTCTACTTCAAGGACCCAATGGCTTCCCCCAAGTCACTTAGTCTTGTTGATTAATTGGTTTATTACACTGGTTTGAATGAGTTTCAGTCAATGTACCTCTTAAACTAGGCATTTATTTGTTTTTTATCTCTAATTGTTAAAGAAAAGAGTGGTCAGCCGAGCGCGGTGGCACAAGCCTGTAATCCTAGCACTTTGGGAGGCTGAGACAGGAGAATTGTGAGTTCAAAGCCAGCCTCAGCAACGGCGAGGTGCTAAGCAACTCAGTGAGACCCTGTCTTTACATAAAACACAAAACAGGGCTGGGGATGTGGCTCAGTGGTCGAGTGCCCCTGAGTTCAATCTTCAGTACCAAAAAAAAAAGAAAAGAGTTATCAAGGAATGGAATTTCAGGCACAATCAAGCAGGTAAATTTGTCTTTTGAGGGACAGCAAGACTCTGCAATAGCCTACACACACTCTGAGTAAAGTTATTCTCCTATATGATAAATACAGCAGGGTTCCTGTTGGGCTGAATCTTTGTTCCTGTCCTTGACGGAACAGTAGTTTTAGACTGAGGAAAATTCTTCTGATAGGTGGAAGACAAGCCATTTCAATCAACTTACTCTATTTCCCTGAAAAAATAGTCACTTGTGTGCAGCTCCAAATTAGGCCAGAATCTAAGGCCTCCTTTGTTTATTCATGTTGCCTAATCAGATCTCTGAGGGAGGCTAACAATTTGGTCAATGCCTGAATGTTGTCTGAAAAGCTCTTGGGAAAACAGTCTGAGAAACCAAGACTGAAATAGAATAAATCTTTTTAAGAACAAAATGGCTATGCTTGGGTACAAAGTCAACCAACTAGGTCAGACTTTCTAGGAACAAAACCTCAGTAAGACTTGGATTTTGTTAGACAATTCACACCTCAGGTTCTATCCAGTGGTTGAGATCTTTCTAGATGGTGCTCTGTGTAACACAGTAGAACAGAGTGTTCTTTGGATAGACCTGAAACTTTGATATCAGGAATATCCAAAGTCAAGAAAGTGGTCATCTGTTCAAAATAGAACCCAGTCTGTCTCATGATCTCTCTGTCTCCTAGACCTTTTCCATGATCCCTTCAACACAAGCTACGTTCTCACCTCTCAATCCTTACTTTACCTTTCTTTTCCCCAAGGCTCCTGGATATTTATCATGGACTCCCAGAGTGTCTTGATTAATTTCAGGCATAATTTTAGTTATATATTCAAATGATAAGCCTTTTGTCCTGCATCTTATGCCTACTGCCTACTATAATGTTTCTATTTTTTAATAATTAAGATTGATTTTAAGACTGATTTTAACCATCCTCTTTTTAAAATTAATTAATTAATTTAAATGCATTTCAAGTCATAGTACATATATAGAGCTCAATTTTCCATCTCTCTGGTTGCAAACAAGATAGAGTCACACCATTTGTGTCTTCATACATGCACCTAGGGTAATGATGTCCATCTCATTCAACTATTTTTGCTACTCCCATTCCCCCTCCCTTAGCTTTTTTTCTTTGCTAGTATTCATATTATTGTCAGACTTTGTGCCAATCATAGGGCTTCATAGGTATTAGTCCTATAAGATCGCTTGACTCCCCATTTTTGTAATTTTTTCCAGTACTAGAGATGGAACCCAGGAGAGCTCTACCACTTAGCTACATCCCCAGCACCCTTTGCTCCCCGCCCCTTTTTGGTACTGGGCATTGAAATCAGGGGCACTTGACCACTGAGCCACATCCTCAGCCCTATTTTTTGTTTTTTATGTAGAGACAGGGTCTCACTGAGTTGCTAAGCGCCTCGCCTTCTGCTGAGGCTGGCTTTGAACTCATGATTCTCCTGTCTCAGCCTCTCAAAGTGCTGGGATTCTGCCCCTCCTTTTTTATACAAGGTGTTAGGTCTTGCTAAGTGCTGAGGTTGGCCTTGAATTTGTGATCTTTCTGCCTCAGCTTCCTAAGCCATTTTTATAATATAAATCAATCACTGTAATAGACATTTTAATCAACTTTTCAGTAGAGAATTAAACTATGTGATTTTTTTTGGAGAACTCCAGAAAAATAGTATATACTCTTTTGGTTTATGTGATGGAAGATATACTCTTGGAACTCTCAAACAATGGTATAAAATTTTAAGAGAAATTAGACCACGGAAGACTTAGACTTTATTGCTATTCTGCCTTCAAGACTCCCCAGGTCCTGAGCTAGACCCTTTATCCTCCTGGGTTCTGAGTCCAATCCTATCTCTGGCCACAGGAGACCTAAGAAGGCTTCTGCTGGGGATGCTTTGTCTGGATACAGTCTGTGGTCCCAATCATTGAGTTGTGACCTATGTCTCATATCTCTCATATCTTACTCACACTCCAATAGTTGAGTCTCCACTCCCATCTCCTCAACTTTCCATGGAGTTTTTACTTTGATCTCCATGTCCATTAAGAATATGTTTGACTATAAGCAACAGAAATCCCAAGAGTGGTTTAAATAAAGAAGTGTTCATCCCCCACGGCACCCCATCCGTAGGACTGTAAGTCTGGAGATAGGCCATTCAGGGCTGGGGCTGTGGCTGCACAATATCAGAGACCTGGTCTGCTTCTTCCTGATTCACCCTCTTTAGCATATTGTTCTTAATCATTATATACTACTGTAGCATGTAGCATGCTTCTATTCAAGGTCGGAAGACCAAGGAAGAGAAAAGGTTCTTGCCAGTTATACTTACCTCTATTTATCAGGAAAGCAAAAAAGTTCCCAAAAGCCTGTCCCTTACTCTCAACAGATATTCTTTATTATTGCTTAGATTAGAATTGGATCATATGACCTGTTAGCTAGAGAGGGAGACTGGGGAAGATTTGGGTGGCAAACAAATTTTTGTAGTTCCTATTCTGGTTACTCTAGACCTGGACCCATATTGCTTTTATCAATGAAACAGCAGCCAGAACTCTAGACCCATACCAGGGCAATACTACCCACTTTCTGGCTTCCCTACTATTGACCACTTGCCTGGGGTTCTGTTAATTGCTTCAACATGACTGCATAGCTCTTACTCTCAGGAGAGAGCTTCGTTGAACGAACAACTTCTCATTGCTTTAGCTAAGCTCGCCCTCTAAGCATTCCACCTTATGCCAGGTACTTGGTCTGAAACTCCGAGCCCCCATCACAATTTCCCCAAGCCAAGCTGGACAGTAGGGCTGACTGCCCAATGTGGCTTGGAGACACAATTCAGTATTGCATCCCCAGACTGCATTTGCTCTTATGTTTGTAGGAACATACTTAAAACATGGTAAACCCTCAGTAAGTTTTTCTGAGTGTACAAATGCTCGGGTCGACTTGATAGACATAGATTAGAGTAAGAGAAGATGAGGCAAAGCCAAAAATCCAGAGGGAACAATTGGTAATTCTTTGTTCTATACGACCCTCTAAAAAGTACAGGTTTTGCTGGGCATGGTGGCACACACCTGTAATGCCACCACTTTGGGAGGCTAAGACAGGAGAACAGCGAGTTCAAAGCCAGCCTCAGCAATGGTGAGGCGCTAAGCAACTCAGTGAGACCCTGTCTCTAAACACAGAACAGGGCTGGGGATGTGCCTCAGTAGTTGAGTACCCCTGAGTTCAATCCCTGGTACCACAAAAAAACAAAGTACATATTTCTATGTGATAAAAATGTAAATGTAGGGCTGGGGCTGTAGCTCAGTGGTAAAGCACTTGCCTCGCAAGTGTGAGGTACTGGGTTCGATCCTCAGCACCACATAAAAATACCTAAATAAAGCTATTGTGTCCATCTAAAACTAAAAAAAAATTTTTTTAATGTAAATGTAGAGGATTTTTTTTCTTCAGTTACTATGCTGCTTGGAGAATGCTGGAAGAAAAAGATTTTTCTCCTCCTTCTCATAGTCTTAGGAAAGAATCCAGCACCTATCCTCCCATTGCACTGAGAACTAAAATCCTTTTTTATTAGCCTTCCATGTGTCCAGTTTCAATGTCCCTGATTCCATGAACCATGATATATAGACATGAATAACTGGTGGCAGATACATGTATTCTTTTTCTCTAGACTCATCTTAAGGAAATATGATCTAACTAAGGAATGAACAGTTTAAACAAACACTGATATTTAACTAAAGGTCATCATCCCTTTGGATAATACCTAAAGGAAAAAGCGTTTTTGTTCATAATATGAAAGCATAAAATGTAAATAAGAAAAATAACAAAATTAGGGGGGTAAACCCCTTTTACTTCTTTTACTTGGTACAGTGTAGAACTTTGACAAATATTCAAAAGGGATGGCCTTTCAAATACAAAAATGCATAAGAAGTCCTTGTGCTTTCTTATTATTTGTTGTCACAACAGCCAAGAAGCTCTGGTGTGTGTGTGTGAGTGCGTGTGTGTGTGTGTACATATATATCTTACTCATCCTACATTACCATGACATTCTAATTATAACTTCTTAGCATTGCTATCACATGCATAAATGTAGCCAAAACTGGAGCAGAGGAACAGAGAATACAAAATCTCCAGACAAAATGGAAACTCCTGTGTTTCCCTTTGTCGACTTACGCATTTCTAGGAAAATAAAAGCAGTAATTATAGAACAGAAGTTGCAAATATATCACTGATGAGACAACTGGTAGTGATTTTCCTTGCTCTTTACTGAATTAAAGAACAAAAAATATTCAGAGAACGTGAGTTAAACATAAATGCATGTGAGATCATTTACAAACCATTAGATGATCCTTCTTACAATATAATTGTAACTTGCTAAATCGCATTCTCATCAACATTTTGTAAGGGAAGGTCAGGCTCTTAATGGACAGTCACTATTGAAATTTTCTAACTTTAGCAATTGACCCAGATTACAGGTGCTCATACTCCTAAAATGTTGCAGACTGTTCAAGAGTGTAGGTATCTAGTAGCTTACTGGTGATTGACTCTTGCATTAAGTCTACAGGCAAAATGTTCTTCCTGTTAGCTCAGCAAATGTGAGCAACATGATTGTGTGCAAGGATGAAGTTTTTGACCTACCTATTTATGGATTCCCCCATGTTTTTTCCTCTTCCTTGTTCCATAATCAGGAGGTAGAAGGCTCCGTGCTTTCTCTGCCTCAGGAGAGTATTAATATATGACAAAGAGGAAAGCAGAAGTTGTCTGCAAGATACTTCTCTTCTTGGTTTTTATTTCCAACCTACTACCCACAGAAAAGTCTAGGCTGAATCCTCTAAAGCAAAAGGGGAACTGGGTTTGCCTGCGGTGGAGGAGGGTTGGCTTGCTTTGAAAATGACATACATCTATCTGTGCACTCGTGTCCTCTACCTTCTCTTCCCTGGTGATGCCCAAGCATTTCTAGCTCACCAAAGACTCCAGTCCCCAAGGGTGACATGAAAGCAACATAGTCCTTGCATCTGAGGAACTCTGAGGACTAAGGTGGCAAGAGCTACCAAGGGACCCAGTGTGGGCGGATGACGGATAGGACTTCCCCTTGCTTCTTGGCTGTGGAAGGCTTCTGCACTTCCCTAGCAGGGGGCTGGGAATGAGAGAGGAAAACCCTAGCAATGACTGAGGTTGGATTTCTGGCCTACCTCAAGGAAGGGACACTCTGAAAATTAAATTAATTTTAAAAACAACAACAACAAAGAAATATATATATTTTTCACACATGAGAGTTTGAGGATTGAGATTCATGGCCAGAATAAAAAATGGTAGGTGCTTGAAAGCACAGAAAAAGAAGATATATCTCCTTCCCCTGCTGAAAAAGCATAAGGTTGCTTTTCTCCGACAACCGATAGTCTTCAGAAATATCTAGTATTGTTCACTGTGGTGAATCATATGTAAGAGCTGGCTGTGTTCATTTGGGAATGTGATCATGAACTACATAATGAAGATTTCAGTGTGCCAGTGTTATTTAAATCTACAGCTCTTTATCTTTCCTCAAGCTTCCCTGTTCATCGAGCAATCATTTCATTTCTCCATTCATTCATTCCTCCCATTCACAGACAACATTCATTTCCCAAGTTTATTTCCTGTTATATGCACCCTTAGAACCCTTAAACTTACCTTTAATAACACGCAGTGTCCAACTTCTATTGTAGACCGTGAAGTCCATAAAAGAAGGGGCTGTGAAGGGACTTCTTTCTGGAACCTTAGTAAGCCCGTTGTTTGTTCAGGCTCTAAAAGGCTGTCTAACAACCAGAACAATGAATGAAAATATCACCTACTATCTATCATGATCCAGCAGGGATGACAATAGAGGTTTTCTCCCCAGAATTAAGACCAACATAAATAATGAGTTGTTGCTGTAAAAATAGAGGTAGGAAAGAAAAAGGGAAAACTCACCACAATTACTTCCAATTACTAATGGAGGACAATTTGATATTGTCCCCACTGTTGGGTCATAGTGAGTAAGCAAAGTCACAAAAAATGTTCATGGCTTCAAGTTTAATTTATTTCTGATGAGACCCTGATCATTATAGACAGAAGATTTTCTTGGGTGTTTAAATAACTGAGGAGAAATTTATTACAGATAGCTATTGGTTATATGTAATATTCTTACCAAAAGAGAAATATTACAATTTTATGCATACCTTCTTTTTCATAAGGACTAATTCAATATTTGGAATAACTTTTTAATGAATACACTATTGCGGGGGTGGGTACCAGGGATTAAACTCAGGGGCACTTGACCACTGAGCCACATCCCTAGCCCTATTTTGTATCTTATTTAAAGACAGGATCTCACTGAGTTGCTTAGCGCCTCGCTGTTGCTGAGGCTGGCTTTGAACTCTTCATCCTCCTGCCTCAGCTTCCCAAGCCGCTGGGATTACAGGCATGCACCACTGCGCTTGGCTCGAATAGACTTTTTTAAAAATATTTTTTTAAAAATTTTTTAGTTGTAGATGGACACAATATCTTTATTTAATTTTTATGTGGTGCTAAGGATCAAACCCAGTACCTCACGCATGCAAGGCAAGCACTCTATCACTGAGCCACAATCTATACAGAGTTGAGCTCTGTTTTGTTCTTGTGTTCATGTAATTGGGGAAAGGCTGTCATTGTTCCAGCAGGGTATATTGTTGAGTGTTTTTAATACCTGATTTGGACTTAACATTTATACTTCTACTCGTTACAAAAAGGCAGATATAATTCCAAAGGCAGAAATGAGTTATATCTGAGCATAGTTAAGTTTTGCCTTGGAATAAGGCAGATAAATAGATCAGGCAAAGGTTTTTAAACTTATCTTTGTATGTGTTTGGAATAAGACTATCCTTTCATAGAGAAAATGATGAAAGCTTCTATATAATATTTAATTGTCATTTAAAATATTTCTCTCTACTGTATAGGATTAAAATTTTATAAAATGGATTCTTAAGAGTTTGTAAGAACATATTTGTGGTCATTTTATTCAACTCCTTACCTTTAGATAAAATTACATATGTTTTTAAAAGATTTTTTTAGAACTACCATAGAAATACATTATACAAAGTTTGTAATTCATTTCCTTGACTCCTTACCTTTAAAAATATATCTAGACAGATTGTTTTTATTATGTGTGTATATGCTTATTCCCCATCTCAGTCTGAATTTGTAGAGAGGAAGAAATCTATCTGCTATATAGCAATTAATCACCAAAGTTAGTATTATTTGCTTCTCTTCCTCCCCCCAGCCCCAGCTAAATAATTCTGGTCTCTTTTTCCATCAGATCTTACTTCCCATTCTTAAATTATCTTTGTGGAAATGATGAGAAAGTATGCAGCCTAAGGATGACAACTTACTGTCACAAAACTGTCCTCCATTGTACTAGACTACTGTGCTTTCCTCTACAGAGGACGACACCTTCTGATTTCTGAGCTTCTGCTTGACCTGTGGTTTAATTGATTGACATGCACTGCTAGCTCTAGGAGCACAATTTGTAATAAGACATAGTAGGATTCTTGTCTTCATGGGGTTTATGATTATTTGCAGTGACCTCACACCATATAACCTGGACATAAGCTTGGAGTGCATGGTACAGGCCTTGCATATTATAAAGATTCAGAAAAGGAAGCCTTCCCTTGCTCACTGGGGGCTGTTTCATGGAGGTGTACTGGAGGCAGCTGGGAAGGTTGGACAGGATATGGATGGGCAGGGAGGGGAGGTAAGATAGTCCAGACAAACAGAATGACGAGAGCAAAGCCACAAAAAGAAACTCATAAACTGAGTAAGAAAAGATGAGAAGGCTGGCTGAGTGAAGTGGGGACAGAGAAGAAGGAAGTATGGACAGCTTTGAAGCTAGTCAGAGGAGCTAATTTGAGACAGTTACAGGCAGTAGGGGATTGTTGTAGGCTTAAAAACATTCCTATTTAAATCTTGACTCTTTTGTTGCAAATGAGAGAAACCACCAGTTTGGGCAGAAAGGAGAATCTATTGGATTTTAGATCCAAACGTAGGAAAAGACCAAAACATAACTGATCCTCAGACACCCTAAATCAAGGATGTAAATAGTATTAGGATTCTTCCTCTGCTTTCTGTATCTCTGCTGCTCTCATGTTTTCTATGATTTTAGAACCATAATCATTAACATTTTTCTGGTTTGCGTTTTCCTAAGTGTCTTTATCAGAAAAGAACTGACTTTTCCTCCTAATTTTAGTTGTGAAGGAAAGAAGGAAGGAAGGAAGAAAGGATAAGTGTGGGAATGCCTCTGGTTACCTCACTGTGGATCACATACTATCTCCTGTGACCCCAGTAAAGAGATATCATGATTGGCAGCCATTCTTAGAACTACACAATTGAGTTAGATAGAGGCTGGCTTGGGAAGAGCAGTTCCAAAAGAAGTATGCTGTCTCCGGAAGAGAAGAGGGCAGGGCCCAGGAAGTAGCAGAGTCCCCTATAAAAGGATTTATTTAATTATTTTTGTGGTTGACATTCTCCATGAACATAAAAATAATGGAAGATAAGTTTGACAACAGGGAATATTGATTAAACACAAAGATGTAAAAATTAAAATCACCTGAATTTCTTAGCCTAGAGATAATCAGTCAATTAATATTTTGGTATACTTTCATTTTTCATGCATATAGTTTATTTGCAGGTATCTATGCATAAATGTGGAAGGATAATGCTCCTTCCCCAATAAGATATCTGTATCCTAATTCTTGGAAACTATATGTTATTTTACGTGTCAGAAGAGATTTTGCAGTAGTTATTAAGAGTCTTAAGATGGAAAAATTATTACCTTGGTGTGTTTTGTGTTGCTATAATAGAATACCACAGACTGTATAATTTAATAATGGAAAGAAGTCCATTGGATCACAGTTCCCAAGGCTGGGAAGTCCAAAGCAAGATGTTGGCATCCTCTGAAGGACTTTTTGCTGAGTTATTGCATGGTGGAAGGTGGAAGGACAAAGAAAGCAAAAGAATGAACCCACCCACGCCAGCTTTTTTTGTAGTGACATTAAACTAAGCATGCGAGCTCTGCTGGTTTGGGGATTAAGTTTCTAGTACACGAATTCTCTGGGTGATGCATTCAAACCACAGCGATTATCCTGAGTTATTCAGCTAAGCCCATTGTAATCGTAATGGTCCTTATTAGAGGGAGGTAGGAGAGCCAGAGTAAGAGAGAGTAGGAAGGTACTATGCTATTGGTTTTGAAAATGGATTATGGGGCCATAAGCCAAAGAATGTAGGCATCTCCTAGACGTTAGAAAAGACAAATAAATGCATTTTCCCCTAGAACTTCTGAAAGGAATTCAGCTCTGTCATCACCGTGATATTAGCCCACCAAGACTGACTTTAGATTTCTGACCTTGAGAACTGTAAGATAATAGTTTATATTATTTTAAATAACCAAGGTTATGGTAATTTGTTGCAACAGTAATAGAAAATTAATGGATATATATGTATATTTGTGGCTTTGAGTTTTTTGTTTTCCACACTATTAGGGTCACACTGTTCATGAAGATTTGTGATAGGCCTTTTCAAAACAAAAACATTATGCATTTGTTTCTAACAGAAAAAAGGACATAGTAAAAATTGTTCTGATAGTACCAGAGATTGGTTAAGAGTATTATGCAGGTTGCTTCAAACGGAGAAGACAGAATTGTAGAGAAACAAGCCACAGGCTACTGCAAAACCCCGGCATGAGGTGCTGAAGGTTTCAACAGGAGAACAGTGAAGAAGGGAGAATACACAGAAATTTGAAAGGCGTGACTGATGGAACTCGGTGACAGCACTTAGGTGATGTCATTTTTTTGGCATAGTCTTGCCTCATAGCAAATAACTGAACAAAAGCTCTAGTGATCAGCTATTCATCTGTTTACTTTGTTTTCCCATGACACATTTTTCAGATAACTTTTCCCAAGCTGTTCAAAGAATTGCACAAATATACCCACAAGGCAGTAAAGGGAGAGAGTAATTTCTTAACTTGTTCATCAATCCCCTAGATAAATTATAAAGGAAAAAAGTGGTAAGGATGTAATAGTAGGGTAATCTAAAATTGCTTCTAGTAAAATAATAGGACTTCAAAATTTTCCCCCCAAAGTACATTTATCTATACATTGCATATATTCACGTTGGCCATCAAGCCTGGAAACCCAGATAATACTCTATTGTTTTTTACAGATTAAACACCCTTTGTTATTTCTTCTGAGATGTACTAAAGATGCACATTTACTCAATGAAAATCTGAGATGCAGATTAGCTAAAACCAAGAGTCATAGATAGCTATGCAGAAGGGTTGATGGAAAGACTCCATTAGTATACCAAGTTCATAACAATTTTGCATAGTGCACTGAATTATTTTCTGTTACTCAGCTTTTTGTTGCTGTGACAAAATAACTAAGTAAATCCATTTCAAGGAGGAAAGATTTATTTTAGCTCATGGTTTCAGAGGTCTCAGTCCATGACCTGCTGGCTCTACTGCTTTTGGTTTGAGGTGAGGCAGAACATCATGGTAGAAGGGCATGGGAAAGCAAAGCTGCTCACTTCTTATCAGCTGGGATGCAGAGAGAGAAAAAGAGAGAAAAAGGGGTTGGGGACCAGATGGAGTCCCCAAGGGCATAACTCCAAGAATCCCCTCAACTAAGTTCTGCCTCCTATAGTTTCCATCAACTCCCAATAATCCATTCAAATAATGAATCCATCAATGGATCAAACCACTGAGGAGTTTAGAGGCTTCGTGATCCAATCACCTTCCAAAAGCCTCAGTTCTGAACATTGCTGCATTGGGAACCAAGCCTTCAACGCATAAGTCTTTGGGGGACAGTTCATATCCCAACCATAATATATATATTGTTAATGAGGAACAGTGCATTAAGGATACCATGTAATGTCATTGAATACATTATGCATTGTAATATCGATGAGCCATTTATTATATATAATATATA
Organism: Geosciurus inauris; assembly: GCA_004024805.1. Lineage (NCBI taxonomy): Eukaryota > Metazoa > Chordata > Mammalia > Rodentia > Sciuridae > Geosciurus > Geosciurus inauris. The sequence goes on along the minus strand of PVHX01007801.1, from coordinate 7,790 downwards.
TGTATATGTGTGCATGTGTTTCCAGTTTTTATGTCCATCATGTGTGTTTATTTTCCTCTTCAACCTTGATTTCTCACCTTTAATACAGTCTTTTCAATTCAACAGATATCTATTGTACAACTATCATGAGTTGTGCCCTGCCCTCCATTCATATATTGAAGCAATAATCCCCAGTACCTTAGAATATGACTGTATTTAGTGTTCAGGTCTTTAAAAAGGCAACTAAATTAAAACGTGGTCAGTATGTTGGGCCCTAATCCAGTATAACTGGTGTCCTTATAAGAAGAAATTAGGCCACAAAGACATACACCAGACACATGCTTGCACAGAGAGGTGACCATGTGAAGACACAGCCTTCCCCAAGCCAAAGAAAAGAGGCTTCAGAAGAAATCATGCCTGCCCATTCACAACTTGATGTCAGAATTCTATCCTCCAGAACTGTAAGAAAACAAATTACTGTTGTTTAAGTCACCCTATCTGTGGTATTTTGTTATGATAACCCTAGGAAAGTAATACAGCAATCTACTATGTCTTAGATACTGTGATAGTGGATAGAGACTGGATATTCAACAATAAAAAAAAGGCACGGTTCTTAATCTTGAGGATGATCCAGTTCTTTATTTCTAGTAACCAAAAGAACAGATCCCCTGGAATGTTCCACCATCACTTCAAATGCAACTTGTCCAACATTGAATTCATGCCCTCAGCTTCCCTTGTGGTGACCAGACTTTACTTTGAAGAGTTCGGAAGGCTCTAGCCCTTCTCTGTGGCCTCCCTGTCACTCAGCATAGGGCTTTGAACTTGACAGAACTCAGTATTTATCTGTTGATTTAGCAATGTTATCAGTTCTCTGCTTTCAGCACTCTTCCAGCCTAGAAACCCCAGAGTCATCTTGAACTCTTCCTCTCCTTCTTACCCTTGTCCAATCTGTCACCTGTGCCTACCAGTTTTTCCAAGTGCAATTCAGTGTCCCTCCTTTCCCATTTTTTATCACTTCATATCTGGATCAATACAAATTCCTTCCCATTTTTTCCCCTTACTCCAACCTGTTCTTCAAAGCGTTGCCAAAGTTTTATTTTCTTTACCATGTCTCTTGTCTTCCTTTACTTTGACAAATACTGCTGAACTTTTCTATGTGCTGGAGAAAATAAATGCATGAATAAGTCATGCTTTCTGCCCTTTGAGGAACTCATGGTTACTTAGAAAAGTCAGACACAAGCACAAAAAGGTATAATACATAGTATTCTGGGAACACAGAATAAAGAAAATAGCTTTATCTAGAGGAGTTGGGGATAAAGAAGGAGACTGCTGAACTGTAATGTCAGATGGAGAAGGGGAAAGGGCCATTCCAGACAGAATATAAAGGCTCAGAGTTGGGAAAATGCATCAAGAGTGGACTGATCACTTATCCTGATGCATGGCTTCTCAAACCTCCTTGGTCCCAAGCCTTCAATGTCTACATTCCTTTTATCTCATATTCCTCAACAGACTTTTTTAGCTGTAACAAAACAATTTTCCCTATTGTTTACTAAAAATCACCTGCACTTACTTACTGCTTCATAATTTGCCACACCACCCCACTTCTAGAATGCTTTCCTGTTTTTATAGTGGCAACTCCACATCTAAATACTGATTCTAAAGGAGTCCTTGATGGAAGTTCATTTTCTGTCCTGTGTTCCTCACTGCAGATATTTTTGAGATGGGCATAACCTTTTAAATTAAATTTAAAAGATTATGACACACAAGTCATTCACTCTTTCAATTAATATGTGCAACTAATACTACTACTGGCAGTTTAGTTATCATATGAAAAGCTGGCTTAAAAATAGCACTCTGTAGGTACATAATCACAGAATTGCTGAGTTCTGATTGGTTAAATTCATTTGTGGTGTGACTGGTTTAGACATCAGAACATTTGCAAGGGTCAGGTCATTGTGATAAGGTTCTTGTGTAATAGTTTGTATTTGTTCCAAGTAAATATCTGGAGATGTCCAATTCTATAGACTTTGCAGATTAAATGCTCCCCCAAAAGGGCTACTCCTAAAAAACAATTAAAATAACAACTAATAATTTTTTTTCTTTCTTTTTTTGGTACGGGGGATTGAACTCAAGGGCCCTTGACCACTGAGCCACATCCCCAGCCCTATTTTTTGTTTTAATTTTTTTTCAGTTGTTGATGGATCTTTATTTTATTTTTTATTATTTATATGTGGTGCTGAGGATCGAACCCAGTGCCTCACGCATGCTAGGCAAGCGCTCCACCACTGAGCTACAGCCCCAGCCCTCCAGCCCTATTTTGTGTTTTATGTAGAGACAGGGTCTCACTGAGTTGCTTAGCGCCTGGCAGTTGCTGAGGCTGGCTTTGAACTCGCAATTCTCCTGTCTTAGCCTCCCAAAGTGCTGGGATTACAGGTGTGCACCACTGCCCGGCTAACAACTAATAATTTTTAATATTACAAATGATATGTAACACTCCATTTACTACATATATGTTTATATATATATATATAGACTCACACACACACACATATATATACACACATGTATATACATATATTGCAGAGGGTACATAAAATCCACTTGCATGAAAGAGCAGAAATAAATTTACAGGCAAAGGTCAAGTGTTCTGCTGTTGTTAATGTGACATTGGAAGGAGTGAGTTGTTTCTAGTGTGGGCCATGTGAGGCTCTTGCCTTGTCTTATATCACTACTCCTATGTTTCTTCTCTTGGTATTCTGATTCTAAACTCTAGCTAAGTCTTCTTCCACGAAGTCATCTTAACCTGTTCCCACTCAGTCAACTTCCCTCTTCAAATTCCTTTATTATACTTAAGACTGTATCAGTGCTTTAAAATTAGTTATTCTGTGGTTGTTTTATGCATTCCTGTCTCATGAACAAAATTTCTTGAATGAAGAGATCTTCTTTTAAATTAAAATTAACTTTATTTTCTACTAAATGATATGTACTTGGAATGTTGTTTTACTCAACATTTTTTGAAGATCAATTTGTCTTTATAAATATTGATTTAGTTCACTCATTTTAATTGCCAATTAAAGAACACAAATTAACTGCTTAAAGATAAATTAAAGAAAGTTCATAATCATACCACTCTGTAATAAACACTTTTGTCTTCTTGTAGTTTTACTAGGTTTTTCCTATATTTTTAAGTGAATTCATATTGTTCCTACTATTTGCATTTTTTCATTGATCAACATACTGTGAGCATCTTTTCATATCAATGACTCGTCTTCTAGAAGTCATTATTCTCCTAATCTCTTATGGCTGGACATTTAAAAGATTTCTAGTTATTTGCCATTCTCCCACAATATTTATGTTTCATTCTTGATCTTTTTAATATTTATTGCCAAACTATCCTTCTGAAAGAGGTCCTAATGATTTATATTCCCTCCTATAGGGTATGAGAGAGCCTGTTTCTTTCCATCCTTGCCAACAACGGGTGACCAGATACTATTTCTTTTATTTCTCTAGTGATTACAGATGGAGCTGGGGACACAGTGGACACTAAAATAGTTTTGACAAATGGATTAATAATAGTATTTTCTTTATTACTTATGACTACTAGATTTTTAAGGTAATTAATTACTCATTCACTCAATATATTTATCCCACATGTGACATTCTTTGGGCCTGGTTGTTTAAAATGAATACAACATTTAGAAATAAAAACAATACTTTATGAATTACTGAAACATAAATTAAAACAATGATAACTATTTCAAATGTAATGTGTATAGAAGCTACTCTTAAAATGAGAATTGCTCCAGCGTCCTCAGATATCTCTTGGGAACAAACAATTTGTCTCATTTTTCTAAGAATAGGAAGTACTAAAACTTCTCCTCTGAGGATTAGGACTATGAATTTAGGATAAGAAAATCCTCCCATCCATTAGCTATTAGTGTCTTCAGAATCAGAGGAATTATGCCAGAGAGGAAGTCAAAACCTGGCATGGATTTTCATAGTCCTAGACATTTTCTTCGGTATGAAGAGGAAAGAAACTAAAATTTCTGGGGAATATTTTACTGTTTCTATCTATTTACCCCAATTGGCTTAAAGCTACTTTCAGAGCTAGGACAACTAGATGAATGTCTTATTTATTTATTTATTTATTTTAGTTGTAGATGGACACAATGTCTTTATTTTATTGCTTTGTATGTGGTGCTGAGGATTGAACCCAGGGCCTCACGCATGCGAGGCAAGCGCTCTACCGCTGCGCTACAATCCCAGCCCCTGAATGTCCTATTTAGTTGGGTGATTTAATCTTATAAGTCTCTTGGCTCAGTTATCAGATCACAATAAGGTAATAATTGTTCCCACTTTTCCAAAGTACAAATCTTTTCGCCTTATATAAAGTAGTAATCATCAAAAATTAACATAGCCCTTATCCTACTCCTTGGTCTATACCCAGAAGACCTAAAAAGAGCATACTACAGTGACACAGCCACTTCAATGTTTATAGCAGCTCAATTCACAATAGCTAAACTGTGGAACCAACCCAGATGCCCTTTGATAGATGAATGGATAAAGAAACTGTGGTGTATATACACAATGGAATATTACTCAGCAATAAAATAGAACAAAATTATGGCATTTGCAGGTAAATGGATGGAGTTGGAGAATATCATGCTAAGTGAAGTAAGCCAGAAAACCAAACACCGCATGTTCTCTTTGATAAGTGGATGCTGATCCACAATGTGGGGGAGGACACAGGAAGAATAGAGGAACTCTGTTCACAGGGGTGTAAGGGGGGAGTGGGCAGGGGGACAGTAAAGATGATGGAATATGATGGACATCATAGCCCTAGCTTTATGTATGACTGCATGTATGTTGTGATCCTACATCACATACAATCAGAGAAATGAAAAGTTGTGCTCCATCTGTGTACAATGAATCAAAATGCATTCTGCTATCATGTAAATCTAAATAGAATAAATAAATTTTAAAAAATTAACATAGCCTTAAAAATTACAGATTTGAAACCTCTGTATATATTCCAGGGATATATTCCAGGGGCTGAGGTTGTGGCTCAGTGGTAAAGTACTTGCCTAGCATGTGGAGACACTGGGTTCAATCCTCAGCACCACATAAAAATAAGTAAACACAATAAAGGCATTGTGTCCATCTACAACTAAAAAAAATTTTTTTTTTAAATAAAAGGATATATTTGATAATTCTTTATTCCTTTTTTTTTCATGATTGGCAAAAAGTTCTGGAATGAATTTGTAGCTCATATAGCATGATGTTGTGGAAAGGTACTGTGACTTGAGTCATAAGATAAGGATTCTAGTCCAGTGTAGTCCAGTAATAGTTATTTAACATTTGTTGAGTCACTTCATGTCCCAGGGCTACAGTTTTCTCTCCTGGTTAAAAATCTGGTTTAGGTCAGCATTTCCCAAAGTGTGTCCTTTGGAACACAAGATCTTATGATCTGTCCCAATGGAAAAACAGTTTCACGATGGAGTGTATTTGGGATGTACATAATATCTACCCCAGAACTCCACAGTTACATATTATTAAAACCACTGAAAACTTCTCTAGTTTAGAACTCCGTTGACCTTTATTTAAGCTAGCATTTTCTTTTTTTACTTGATTAAAGGAACTTTTACTATTTTTGAAATTGCATCTAATAAAATCCTGTAAAACCGGAGTTCTAAAGAGTGCATTTTGGGAAATGACGGACTAAGGATTCTCTGAGATGCCTGGATTTATGGTACTACTTCTTATACAGGTATTCAGCCAGTTCCCTGAAATCTGCTCCTCCTTCTGAGTGCTTTATTTCAGAGAAAGTCACCACCATCCAGTCAGTCTCCCAAACCAGAATCCTGAGGGTTGTCTGAGATGTTTCTCTTTCATTCTCTCCCTCAGATTCAATTATATATAACATCCTGGAGATCCCCCTTTCATAATGTAACCCCATCTCTCTCTCATTTTACTGCCTCTGCCCCTATTGAGACTTGCAGCACATCTCAGCCGGGTTGTTGTCATCACCCCCTAATTTTCTCCTTCTCTAGTCCTTCTCCTAGTCTCCACACACAAGCCCAGTTGTTCCAAGAGCTAAAATACTTCAAAGATTTATATTTATTAAATAACCCAGATATTAGTTTCAAACTCCTCAGTTTAGCACATGAGCCCCTTATTAATGAGGCCTTCCTACCTTCCCCTCATTGCTTTGTCTCCTCTCAGTATTTGTCGGGAAAAAATGTAATTACTTTCAGGGTCTCTAAGTCCAGGTGCTGTTGGCTACTTCCACACCAGCACAGGTATTGTTGCCTTTGTCCCTCCTTTAGCTGATTAGCTCCTCCCTGTCATTAAACATTCAGTTCATCTCCCCACTGGGCAGGCTTTCCCCATCTGGGGAATTGGCTATTTTCTAAAAGTGGTTTCCTTTCTTCCTTTATCCAGCTGACTGTATGAGGGTATGAAACAGCCTTGTCTTTGTACTTTTGTATCTCAAGGCCTCAGTTGGAGCTCAGCAAATGATCAAATAAGTGATTTCATGGTTTAATGGAACTGGTAAGAACTTGCATGGAATTTCTTCTTCGTGTTGTTGTTGTTGTTGTTGTTTTGCACTGGGGATTGAACCCAGGAGGGCTTTACCATTGAGCTATATCCCCAGTCCCTTTTATTTTTGATTTTTCAGACATTCTTGCTAAGTGCCTGGGTTGGCCTCAAACTTGGGATCCTTCTACCTCAGCCTCCTGAGTCAGCCTCCTGAGTGGGGGGATTATAGGCATGTGCCACCAAGCCTTGGCTGAAAATCAGCTTTCTAAGTAGACTTAACTAACCTAAGCACTTGGAGAAGACAGTTGATTAAGAGCTATCTAAAAAGCATTCAATGGTAGTACTGTGGTTGTGGCGCAGTGGTAGCGTGCTTGCCTCGCATGTGTGAGGCACTGGGTTCGATCCTCAGCACCACATAAAAATAAAATAAAGATATTCTGTCCACCTACAACCAAAAAATAAATATTAAAAAAAAAAAAACATTCAATGGTCTGTTTTTTAAAGGAGATTTCCATGAAGTGAGTATCTTCCTTATAAGGTATCACAGAGCCTGGTGATAACATTTGATAACAATAGGTTATTTATTAGATTTGGCACCTAGGTGTGTTTAATCTTAACAAACCTACTCACAAAGGAAATAAAGTGAGAGGCTACAGACACATTTGTGTGCAATTATCAACTAAAAAATTTAAAGCATTTATTAATTTATAAATACTAGATATTTGGAAAACAAAAACAAATTATTGTATTATATTCATTTAAGGAAGAACATAGGGCTGGGTTGTGAATTCCAGTTTCGAAAAGAAGGCTATGGGAAGTGGTCACCAGCACCATTTTAATTTACGAGATATTATCAATTATTATATTATCCAAATTATTGAAGCACTGACTAAACTCAAACTTTTAAAATGCAGTTATATTTCTGAAGTACAGATAACTCAAGTGTGAAATGCAGCCAGTAACTGTATTGTGTGGTTCTAAATACCAGTTTGAAACAGATTGTGCACCGGTTTGGAACAGATTGTGTAAAAAGGACCGAAACCACTTGAAAGTCCTTAAGAATATCAGGAAGTAGCCGGGCGTGGTGGCTCACGCTTGTAATCCCAGCACTTTGGGAGGCTGAGACAGGAGAATCATGAGTTCAAAGCCAACCTCAGCAATGGCGAGGCGCTAAGCAACTCAGTGAGACCCTGTCTCTACATAAAACACAAAATAGGGCTGAGGATGTGGCTCAGTGGTCGAGTACCCCTGAGTTCAATCCCCAGTACCAA
>PVHX01007800.1:0-88318 GCA_004024805.1 Geosciurus inauris | reverse complement strand
GGTACCGGGGATTGAACTCAGGGGCACTCTACCACTGAGCCACATCCCCAGCCCTATTTTGTATTTTATGTAGAGACAGGGTCTCACTGAGTTGCTTAGCGCCTCGCCATTGCTGAGGCTGGCTTTGAACTCGCGATTCTCCTGTCTCAGCCTCCCTGAGTGCTGGGATTACAGGCTTGAGCCACCGCGCCCGGCTCAGCTGAGAACATTTAACTTTTTACTCGATTGGTACAGTTTGAATTGCCAAAGATAAACCTCTTCCTTTTGCAATTGAAAAAATTTAAGGCACCAAAATGAGGATGGCTGGAAGTCATTGTCTTCTTGAAAATACAAACAAACAAAAAAACCCCAAATGTACACAGAAGTTGCAAGAACAGCACCAAATACTCCCATATACCTTTTACTCAAAGACCCCATTCAAATTTTGCCACATCTCAGTAATGCACTCCCTAGCAAAAGGGTCCAATCTGAGTTGGCAATGTAGATAGAGCACTTGCCTAGCATGTGCAAGGCCTTGGGTTTCATCCCCAGTGACCTGATTTTTACATTATAGAAACAGGCCCTTTGGAGAGAGGAGATGCATTTCTAAACAGTCATTATACTTGTTCCAAGGCTTCTAACATGCTGATGTTTATTTCCTCACATTACCACTATTCAAGTATTATTCTGTTGCCCACTAGTTGCCATTTCCATGCATTCGTCTGTCATAAGATTCATAAAGGGATCAAAGCCCTGCAAAATTCCTTAGACATGTCTGCCACTGTTTAATTTCCATAACTTGTCCACAAATATTTTCAGCTCAGGAGAGTGACTTGCTCATGGTGTCTTCATGGTGGGCTCAGCTGCTTTGAAATGGAATTGTCCTATAGTTTTTTTATGTCCTACTTTTTGTAAACTATCAGTATTTATTTTATTTGGCATATGCCACTGAGTTATTCCACCAGTCCCACTATCTAGTGTTTATTGACACTAAACTTTATCTTCCGGTTTGTTTTTTTTTTGGTACTGGGGATTGAACTCAGGGGCACTCTACCACTGAGCCACATCCCCAGCCCTATTTTGTGTTTTATGTAGAGACAGGGTCTCACTGAGTTATTAGCGACTCGCCGTTGCTGAGGCTGGCTTTGAACTCTCAAAGTGGTGGGATTACAGGCGTGAGCCACCACGCCCGGCTTAAACTTCATCTTTCAAGGTTGGATTGTCATTGGTCACTGAATGGTCACAGTAGCTCAACCTCTATGGTATGACATTTTAGTGTTTATAGTAATGTTTGTGAAATTATTTAAATATTTTTCTTTCTTTCTCCTAATTGCCAATTAGTTTCCAATGAACAGTCTTGTCTGAAGTCTTTACACATTTATGCTAGTATTTTAAAAAAATTTTTTTTAGTTGTTGATGGACCTTTATTTAATTTATTTATACGTGGTGCTGAGAATTGAACCCTTACACATGCTAGGCAAGCACTCTACCACTGAGCTACAACTCCAGCCCCTTATTCTAGTATTTTTACAAAACATTCGTAATATGGAATTGTCAGATCATGAATTTTCAAGTTTGTCAATACTGATGGATTCTGCCAAATTTCCTTCTGAAAAAGTTGTATTTATGTTTCTACCAATCATGATGGAGAGGAAATTCTCCATTTATCAACACTGTATATTATGAATCTTAGATGTTTTTTCCTATGTAAGAGGAAAAATTGGAGAGATTCTTTCCTTTTTTTTTAAAGTATTGTGCCAGTAGAACATGCACTGGGTTTCTTATTTATTTTCAGTGCTGGGGATCGAGTACAGGGCCTTGCACATGCTAGGCAAGCACTGTACCACCAAGCCACATCCCCAGCCCTTGCACTGGGTTTCTTATCAAAGGATATGGAGGTATGTTTTAGATCTGCCACTTTCTAGGAGTATGCCTTTCTCCAGCTAATAACTTCTTCACAAGGACTTCACCACCTACCTTATAGGGAAATAAGGATCAGAAGAAATAATCCATTCAAACACACTCCCACAACCATTACAATGAAGTGAGAATGAACAATTGAGGAGAATCCTGGCAAGGTGATAACAGTAAGAATTTAATTGTCCAGAGGTTGTAGGAGCTCTAAAGTGATCTAGTTAGGCCTCCATACCTGCTCAAATCCAGCCAGGCAGAGAAATAGAACAAAGCTCCTGGCTCCCAGTATTGGTTGCTCAGTGCTCTAGCCAGTTTGAGCATTTGATGTCTACCCTTCTTTCACACCCTTCATCATAGTCATAGGGAGGGCCTGGGCCTGAGGAAAAAAAGAACTTGACAAGTGGCACAGCTTTACATCTAATCCCTTTCTCTCACAGGTGAGAAAACAGCTACGTAAAATTAGCAGGAGCAAAGATAGTGCTCAACGCTCCCAGCTCTGTCATGGTGTAGTTTTACATTACACATTTATTAGCACAGTAGCAGTGCTCTCTGTGAAAGAACACACTACATCTTATATATATATAATCTTTTTTTTAAAATTAAAATTTTTTTTCCTGTAGTTGTAGATGAACAGCATGCCTTTATTTGCTTCATCATTACGTGGTGCTAAGGATTAAACCCAGTGCCTCACACATGCTAGGCAAGCGCTCTACCACTGAGCCACCACCCCAGCCCCTATATTAAATCTTAAATCCTTTAAAAGACCTAGTGGAGGACTACACAGAATAGCTATTAAGAAAATCCATGCTGAAATGTATTTAAAAATTTTATCTGGTTTATTGGTTTCAGAGAAAGAGGAGGTATGGAGAGCTTGATAGTTTGCCAGTTAAATAGCTTTTCTCTAGGAAAATGCTGGGGGTTCTACTGGAGAACATAGAATCCAGAACACACACCATATATTTGGTCCATTTCCCAAAGTCCATACCTGACAGACGAGTGAAGGAACTGGAATCTTCTGGAGGTGCACTTTATTTCAACTGATTATAGTAAACAATAGTATAAAATATATTTCTTTAAAAGGTACAAGTCCACACCCATCATTAATGACTTAATTATCCAGAAAAAGAGGAACCTCCATCCTCATCTACATAAACAACATTTGCTTCCAGTGTAAAAGTTAACCCCAAAGGCAGGGAGTCTAAATGATGGATTCTTTATGGGTATTTGAACCACTTCTTATAAAAGCGAATCTGAGAAGAAAGGCTGGCTCTTAACAGAGCAGGGACCAGGCCTCTTTTTACTCTTAGCTGACCCCGGGAATGCTCTGGCAGACTGGGATGGGTAAAGAAGGGGACTTGAATTTGCATGACCTAAACTCAAGTCCTGTTTAAACGTTTACTAGCTTGCAGTGGGTCACTCAGTCTCTGAGCCTCAGCTTCCTCATCTGTTAATCACCTGCTCCTTCACGGAGGTTCCATCTGCTGGCACGGTGAACCAGCTCATATGACCTTGGAAAACTGCAGAGTGCTGCCCAAGGGTAAGGTGATTCGAGGTAAAGGAGGAGGAGGAGACCAAAAAGCAATGAGAGCAGCATCACAGAAACAAAGAAAAGAGAGGGAACCTACAACAGCACAAGTGTCCCTGGGACCACTTCTGGCCTTAGATGATGACACTGGTGGTTGGCTTCACTTGCCTTATGAACTGCATAGAGAATAAAGCTTGTCATTAGACATGGCCCAGAGCCAGACACTGGAAAAGGAAATCAATATTCAGACCAATTGTGACAGCTACCATTTGTATGATTTAGCACACGATCACTTTTAAATCCTCTAAATCTCCACCTTGTCTCTGGACAGTAGACAGGCTGCTGAGGGGGCCCCGGCCTGGCCCTGGACTAGGTAGTATCTTCATACTTCCTTAAGCCACAGAAAACTTGAACCAAGTGGTATGGTTGTACTCCTCACCAGGACTCAGCAGCACAGGAGGGAAGTGGGGCTGTGAAGGGAAGACAACACAGTTACACCTCACTAGCCAAGGTCACACCATTAGCCACTCAGGGTGTGCTTCTGGACTGGTCTCTAGACCAGGGCTCTGTGGGTCAGTGCCAGTGTGGAAACAGAGTAGTACTGGTTTGCAATGAGATGAAGAACCTGAACCAGAATGCAAATCTACATTACCAAGCACAATTTGTCAAAGCAAGACTTTCAAACCAGGGGTGGTGGTGCACGCCTGTAATCACAGAGCCTTGGGAGGCTAAGACAGGAGGATTGTGAGTTCAAAGCCAGTCAGAGCAAAAGTGAGACACTAAGCAACTCAGTGAGACACTGTCTCTAAAAAAAAAAAAAAAAAAAGAGACTTTCTTGCTGGAGGAAGTAGTTGGTTTATGTTATGGTTTGGATGTGAGGTGTTCCCCAAAAGCTCATGTGTGAGACAATGCAAGAAGGTTCAGAAGAGAAATGATTGGGTTGTGAGATTCTTAACCCAATCAGTGAATTAATCCCCTTACAAGGATTGACTGAGTGGTAACTGAAGTGGTAGGGTGTGGCTGGAGGAGGTGGGAATTGGGGGTGTGGCTTTGGGGCATATATTTAGATGTGGAAAGAGGAGCCCTTTCTGCTTCCTGATCATTATGTGAACTGCTTCCCTCTGCCACATTCTTCCACCATGATGTCCTGTCTCACCTCAAGTGCCAAGGAATGGAGCCTGCTGTCTGTGGATTGAGACCTCTGAAACCAGGAGCCCCTAAATAAACCCTCTACAGTTGTTCTGGTCGGGTCCTTTTAGTCACAGCAGCAAAAAAGCTGACTAAGACAGTTTATATTCTGATGCAAGGTGAAAGCTCCTTATTATGGGCTGGCACTTTGAGGAGAACTGCTTCAAGTGATAGAAAATAAAGTTATGAGGGAGCAAATAGGATGAAAAGAAGGATCTGCTTAAAAGTGTGGTTGCAGAACATGTGTGGTTATTGACAAAAAGAAACATTTCACTGAATAAAGGTTTCAAAGGTAAAATGTTTAAGCTAAAAAATGTAAATGCCATGTCAGTAACTTGGCTATGGGTTTTCTGTTTGGAATGCCTTGGAGAAGAAAACAAGCATGGACTTTGGAATCATACAGCCTGATTTGAGTGCTGTGACCTCAGTCATATTAAGTGACCTTGGACTCAACACCACTCTGTCAAGGCAGCCTGGGGCTTTACCTGGTTGATCGCATCAGGCCAATTCTGCGTCTCAAGGCAGAAGCCAGAGTGCTTAGGATATACCGCTCCAGTCTTGCCCCTCAGTGTGCCGTTCAGGAAGTTGCCTGTGTAAAACTGGACACCAGGCTGGGTGGTGTATACTTCTAGTACCCTCCCGCTTCCAGCATGATGTACCCTGGGGATAAAGAAAAGCCACATGTGAGTCCAGAGCAGAAAAGCAGGCAGGGAGGGATAGAAATGGAATTCCTTTTGGGACAGGAATCAGACCCGACCATAGAGCAGGGGCAAGATGTATGGAGGAGATAAAGGTAGGAAGGAAGAATATGATGGAAATTCTTGCAGCCTCCTAGATGGGGCATGAGCAGGTGGTTTTGAGGATCCTCCATGGTAACTTCTTACTCTGATCTTGGCTTCTTTGGGGAATAAAACAGATTGACCCCAGCCAGCTGAAGAAAGGTGGGAAGAGAGCAACCAGGTTGGAAAGAAACAGTAGGGTCCCTGGAAGGGACCAAACCCAGGGCTTCATGCGTGCTGGACAAGTGCTGTCCCACTGAGCTGTATCCCCCAGCACATGGGGCTGAGATTCTTTTTTATGGAGACAGGCTCTGCTTGGCCTGGAGAGACAACCAGCCATGTCTTATGAAAGAGAAGAGATGTTTTTTGAATTAAACTCTTCCCTTCCAAGGGGCTAGAGCAGGCTGGTTTGAGGTCTCCTCCATAACAGTTCTGTTAGGGGCTACATGGGTTTCTACTGATAAACTGTGTCCTTTAAAAGCAAATAACAGGCAGGCGTGGTGGTGCACACCTGTAATCCCAGCACTTTGGGAGGCTGAGACAGGAGAATTGTGAGTTCAAAGCCACTCCCAGCAATGGCAAGGCACCAAGCAACTCAGTGAGACCCTGTCTCTACATAAAATACAAAATACGGCTGGGGATGTGACTCAGTACCAAAAAAAAAAAGCAAACAACAACCTGGCCTCTATAGAGGTGAGTTCCTTTCTGGTTCTATATTTGCTATTGATGGATTATAGATAAAAGCTTGGGTCTTAGGCATAATACATGCATGAAAGTGTTAAAATATCCCCATAACATGCTGTCAAACGAGGCTCAGGGAAAAATGGGAAGAATTGGGGCAAGATTTGAATTAGCAGGGAGAAGGCAAGAGGGGTTCCTCGGGTGGGGGCAGTAAGGAGAGGATCATAAGACACACCCAGGAAGAAGGTGATTTGAGCAGGAAGAACACAGGGGACCCTAGTGCTGGGGGCTTGGAGGTGGAGAGGATTTGTGTAGTTCTTTCTGTCTCTGTTAGAGTTTGAATCATTTCCTCGCTTTTAAAAAAAATCCATTGATTTTACAAACATATTGCTAGTGAAATGGCCCAAGGAACTGGGAATTCAGTGAGAAAGAGAGAGCATGCACACAGATGTCTTATCAAACTGGAGACCGAGATGGTGACAGCTGCGAGAGAAGGGGAACCTTCAATTGTACACAGGAGGGCAGGGCCTGAGTCACAGATGAGAAAGTGCAAAGGGCTCTGGAAAGTCAAAGAAGGCAATGGGAACTTTAACCAGGGAGCATTAGGGCTTCTAACAGAAAATGGGCCTTAAAGAACAGGCAGAGAAAGGGAGAAATGAGATGCCAAGTATGGCACAGGGATGATGGTAGGCCGGGAGGGTGAATTCTACCAAATGCATGGGAGCTTTGAACAGATGTGGGATGTGGTGTTTGGTCCTCTGTCATGTAGTAAATGCTATCGATATGGTCAGGCAAAAGGCTCCTCAAAGAGTTGGTGTCTCTTTTTCCCTCAGAGGCAGGAAATGAAGAGGACCTGACCTTGCACAGAAATGCTTTTCTTTAGATCCCTTCAGACAGAAATTATGGTCAAAACCATCCATGCGGAACTCCTGCAGGTGTTTTCCAAGCTCCACTGGCTTTCTTAGATCAAATGCAGTTCCTTGCACTGGAGCAACATCTCCTGATAGGAAGAGAACAAAGGTGATTAATGCTCGGATCAAACCTTTATATATAGCACCCTAAAGACCCACTGGTTCTCCCTTCTCAGGCTTCATTTCAATTTGTAAAAGGGATGGGAACCCAGATCCCAAGGAGAATTATTTGATCTCCTTGATTAGAATATGCCATCAATCATAAAATGCAATAGATATAACAGTCATTCAAGTATGAAATGTACAAGAAGTCAAGGAAACACATAATTTCCTTTAAAGGTTAAGTTAGACAAAGGTGATGGCTGTGTTAATCTTTCACCCAATCACCTCACTGATTCTTTTTTTCTTCCTTCTCTCCTTTTTTTTTTCTTTTCCTTTTCCCTTTCCTTTTCCTTCCTTTTCGTGTGGTGCTAGAGATCAAATACAGGGCTAGCAAGCGCTCTAACACTGAGCTACATCTCCAGATGATGTTTTTTTACTGCTGAAATATCCCAGGTCTCAAGCAAGCATTAGCATCTGGCATGGCAGACCAGACACTAAAAAAGTCCTGTGATAGTGATTATCAAACCTTTTGGGGCCATTATTGGTTAAAGGGACACTGGCAATCTCCTTGTCCAAATCACCTCCCTGATCAGTCCGTAGACACTCTAAACTGTAGCAGGAGATGTTAATACACCTGGAGCAAATGGATTAACTAGGACAGTCCAAGGGGTCAAACTGGGATGTATGACCACTCCATCATCTGCCAATTTATATTCAGTACTTTGATGAAAGCTTTTCTCCAGGAGTGATTCTGGGGCAATCAGTCTAGCAAGCACTGCCTCCGTGTGTGTAAGCCAGGTTCCTCAAGCTGTCAGCAGCACTGGAGTTTTTCTTATGAAGGCAGACCATCCTGGAGCCTCTTCACAATGATGTGAATGGGTGGACAGTCCTGAGGGAGGACACTACCATGTAGGGATCTTCGATTCTTAAAGGGCAAAGCATAGAAGGGACTTGGACAGGACTCCTGTTTTGGTGGTTATCACATGACCAATGCCCAGAACACCCCTTCATGGCGTTCCAGAACTCAACAGTGTTGGAACTTGTAGGTTCTCAGCTTATTTGGTCTAAACTGCTCACGTAACAGATAAGGAAACTGAGACACCTAGATGTTGATACAATATAGTTCCTCAATTTAAGATTCTTACATTTATATTTTAAAATTTTCAAAGTCATGCCACAGTTTAAGGCAGAGATTTTCATTCTTCATGATACATAAAATAAGGAGTACTTTATAAACAATAGCATCTTTGAATTGATAATATGTAAAAATAGTTTGTTACATCTTCCATACTACTAAAACTACTAAACAAGTAATCAAGTCTTTGAGGGAACAGACAGTGGGGATTATCTTGAGTCATTTCAATGGAAGATTCAAGGGAGAGGTAATTTCTCAACAGAAAGTCCTCTATGCGCATTTGCCAAAACAGCAATATGGGTTTTTACATTCTTCTGAAAATACATTTTACTTTATCACCTTTCATTCTCTTCCAAACTTTTGGTTCTGTTCTTCCCCAGATGCTAGACTGAGCCAATCTCAAACAGCCCTGAGCCTGGGTGTTTCATCAATGCAATGGTGTAGGACCATTGACTTTCAACTGCCCACCCTCTTCCTGCAGAATTCTTTATTTCAGAGGGAATCTTTGTAGTATGCTCAATATACTAAACATATGTTTTGATGTCCAACTATACATATATGTATATATTTATGTGCCAGATTCTAGCTGAAGCCAAGGCAAGCTCTGAACAGCATAAGGGGAAAACTTCAGGACAAAATGATAGCAGAGGTGCACCTTGCCCCCTAAAATTATAGCCCACCCTGAAGTAGCCCACAGTTAGGTCCTAGAATATTGCATCAAGCACAGAGAATTCCTAATTCCTCTTTAGCAAACCAAACACTACAGGCATTCTTTTTTAAAAAAATTTTTTTTTATTGAACCCAGGGGCACTTAACCACATCCCCAGCCCTTTTTATGTTTTATTTTGAGACAGGGTCTCATCAAGTTGCTCAGGACCTCAGTAATGCTAAGGTTTAAACTTGAGATTCTCCTGCCTCAGCCTCCTGAGCCACTGGGATTATGGGCATGCATCATCACCACTGGCACTCCAGCCATTCTTGAAGAGGAGAGAAGAAAGGGGCTCCATTTCTGATCCTTAAACAATGATACAGTTTAGTTCTTTTAAAAGTTTTATGTCCCAGACCTGTATTATATATGCTAAAAATAAGTTCAGATGTTAGGTGATTGATATACTCTTTTGGGGTGAGGGTTACTTTTTTGTTTTGTTTTGTTTTGGTACGGGGGACTGAACTCAGGCGTACTTGACCACTGAGCCACATCTCCAGTCCTATTTTGTGTTTTATGTAGAGACAGGGTCTCACCGAGTTGCTTAGCACCTCGCCATTGCTGAGGCTGGCTTTTAACTTGCGATTCTCCTGTCTCAGCTTCCCAAAGTGCTGGGATTACAGACAAGTGCTACTGTGCCCAGCTACTTTTTCTTTTCACGTGTTCAGATGGGGATACTTTAGGAACTTGGGGCTTACTATATTTGGGAGAAAGATTTAGCATACAAAGTGAGGCCAAAATCTTAGAAGTCCTAAAAAAATCAGGATCTTGTACCTATTTATTTAATTAAATAAGTAAAATGAGAACTAGCTCTTGGTTCTGCTTTAGAAGGTTCCTAAATGCTGTGAGGAAACACTAATCTTTGAGCAAAAGAAGACATACTTCAATTCAGAGATGCAGGCTTCCTGGTGTGTGAGGATTGGAGTCCTGCAGTTCACAGAGAGCTCTGGGAGTGCCCAGAGTACCGAACACCTGAGTGAGACATTGACAGGTGATACCATCCTGGCATGTGAGTGTCCACTGTTCAACCAAAGGAATTTGGGAAGCAGATAAAAGAATCCTTTCTCTTCTATCACAGTCAGCTTTAGGAAAAATTAAGGGATACAGAATTCTTTGGAGAAACATAAAAAGCATCTATTTCCTTGCCTTGATTCTTCTTTTACAAAAAATAATTTTTGATTAAGTAATATTTGCATGTGTAATCAACTTAAATGGTGACAAATGTAAAATATAA
This sequence comes from Geosciurus inauris, assembly GCA_004024805.1. NCBI lineage: Eukaryota > Metazoa > Chordata > Mammalia > Rodentia > Sciuridae > Geosciurus > Geosciurus inauris. Next base: position 78,164 of record PVHX01007800.1, on the reverse strand, counting down.
TGAAAGAATTCTCATCTTTATTCCCCACATATCCACTCCTTCCACAGAAGCAACCACTGTTACTGGTTTTTCATGCACCCTTCCAGAAATATTATAAAGATATCCAAGCATCTTAGAGTGCGTGTGCAATATATTTTAGAAGTTGTTTCTAAAGTTATTCCTAGGTATTTTATTAGGTAACTATGCACTTATATTTTTCTCTATTTTTGCTGTGATAATTTATCTACTTAAGATTTCTTTTCCAGGGGCCATAACTGCAAATTTGGTTTTCCTAGAAAAGTATCTATTTCATCTATATTACTCTGATACTTATTCATAAAGAGTTGAGCATAGTAATATTTTATGATTCTTTTAATTTTATCTGTAGTGATTTTCCTATATTCATTTCTTGTTTTGTGTACTGAATAGGTTAGCTAATGCTTTATCAATTTTTTTAGTGGTGCTGGGAATCAAAACCACACCTTTCCCATGCCCTGGATTTGATCCCCAGCATGGCAATAAATAAATAAATACATAAATAAATAAGTGAATAGAAACTACTTTGACTTTCATTTGCCTGGTATACTTTCATATTAAATTTTCAGCCTTCACTTGGTTTGTACACATCATTCTACTGGGTTTTGCTTTGGGATTCAATCCATGATCCTGTTTAATAGGGACATTCAGTGGGATTAACACAGTATACATATGTTCTAGGTGTTCTTAGTTTTGTCTTACTGTATAGTATGCTACCTGTGTTTATGACTTCCAGTTGTTGGTTTAAAAGCTTGCTATACGGTCTGTTTACACTTGTGTCTGTTTCTGATAATTTAGAAGGTCTGTATTTTTGTTTTGGTGGTTTCAACCATACAGTGTATATCAGTGGCTTCGGTTTAATACACCTAATCTCTTTTGTTAGATCCGCTCTGGGCTTCTCCTTCCTCCCCTTTTCTCCTCTTTGCTACCCTGGTTAGGTTTCTGACACTTTGAACTGAAGGTATTCCGACCAAGGCCACTTGCTCCCCAGTAGATGGTGCTAGAGACAGGAGGGAAAAAATCAGCTCAGTTGTCTGTCCCTAAACCCTGATCAGTTCTGGGAGATGTGGTTCTCTTTGGATCTCTAAGGCCAGAGGCCAAATCTTGTCTGGCAGTGACCCACGTAGAAGCTTTTGTGCTATAAAGTGTGTGACCAGCCACCTTCCAGATGACAAAAGGCAATAATGACTGTGAAACAATTCAACAGGGAGAAGGGAACAGGTATTCTCATGGGCTTAGGGGATTTTAATTTTACCTCCCCATGTTTTGAGTAGTAACTTATGTATGCTTCTTCCCTAACCTTGGATGGTGTTTATAATATCTGATTATTCCTTAAAGCCATACTTAACTCAAGATCTCACCCTTGAGACTGACTTAGTGTGGTTGCCCCAGGTCAGTTATATTGCTTATAAATATTTCCCTTTCAGGTGTGGCTATAAGTACGCTATAAGGAACAAATAAAGTCATGGAATTTTCATGAAGGAAGACACAGAGCATAATTCAGTTCTATTTTGCCCACGTGAAGTCTATAAATCAATGTTTGCCTCAGCTTCTCCCCCTTAAAACAAAACTGCTATTATTTTCTATCTTTCACATTATCAAAGGGAATATTTGATAAATATTCTGCTTGCATGTCTTCAGGAAAATAGCATAAATAAATAAACGAGCCAGATGTCGGGTAACACAGCAGAGGCTGGAGAAGAGGGCAAGACTTAAAAACTTTAGAGAAGCCCTGACTTAATTTAGAATTAATTTTATTAATTAGAAAATAAAATCTTTGCTAAATGAGAAGAATAAAAGAGACAATTCTCATCTGTCTTTTTCAGTTACACTCCTTATGCTTAATGGTCAGGTTATGTGGAAAACGTTGAATTTGTCCCTCAGATTCACTATGTCTTTGGGCCCTTTATCATAACTAAAATGTCCTTTCTGTATCTCTACCCACACTCTGACAGAGTCCAACTGATCACTTAGGAGTAGCCTATAACAGCACCTCCTCTGTGAAGGATCTAACCTCCATGGGCAGAACTAATCCCTTTTTTATAAAAAAATTATTTTTATTTTTTAAAACAGTAGAATACATTTCAAGTTACAGTACATATATGGAGCACAAGTTTTCATTTCTCTGGTTGTACACAAGGTAGAGACACACCATTCGTGTTTTCATACATGTACCTAGGGTAGTAATGTCCATCTCATTCCACCATTGTTCCTACCCTTAAGTGTCCTCCCTTTCCCTCCCTCCCCTTTGCCCTATCCAAAGTTTTTCCATTTCTCCCATGCTCCCCACCCCCACCCCCATTATGAATCAGCATCCACTAATCAGAGAAAACATACGGCCTTTGGTTTTTTGGGATTGGCTTACTTCACTTAGCATGTTATTCTCCAACTCCATCCATTTACCTGCAAATGCCAGGATTTGATTCTCTTTTAATGCTGAGTAATACTCCATTGTGTATATATATCATAGTTTCTTTATCCATTCATCTACTGAAGGGCATCTAGGTTGATTTCACAGTTTAGCAATTGTGAATTGTGCTGCTATAAACATTGAAGTGGCTGCGTCACTATAGTATGCTGATTTTAAGTCTTTAGGGTATAGACTGGAGAGTGGGATAGGTGGGTCAAATGGTAGACCAACAGTACAGAATAGAAGACACAGAGACAAACCCACATAAATACACTTATCTCATACCAGACAAAGGTGTCCAAAACATACATTGGAGAAAAGATAGCCTCTTCAACAAATGGTACTAGGAAAACTAGAAATCCATATGCAGCAAAATAAAACTAAACCCCTATCTCTCACCATGCACAAAACTCAACTCAAAGTGGATCAAGGACCTAGGAATTAGACCAGAGACCCTGTGCCTAATAGAGAAAAAAGTAGGCCGAAATTTTCATCATGTCAGATTAGGCCCCAACTTCCTTAACAAGACTCCTAAAGCTCAAGAAATAACATCAAGAACTAATTCTTTTTTTTTACATTGTTCCTATCAGACTTAAATAAACTTTCCCAAAACATTCATCACATTATGGTGTAATTATAGGAGGAGAGCAAGCTCTGTCTATAAAGAATCTGAATTCCTAAAGGACAGGCATTTAACTTTGTCCCCTCTGGGCATGAAGCAGAGCCTTTACTTGATTGAAAAACTGATAAATGAATGATTCAGAGGAAGAAAAAACAGGCAACTATGAGTGTGGTAACATCCTGTGACAGAGTCAGAATGAAAGATCTGGAAAGGCCCTTGGGAATTACCTCATCCAGACTCTTCCCTTTGCAGATGAAGAGGCTGAGACCCAGGCAGCAAAAGGGACTTGCCAGAGGTTACATATCTCCAGCACATCAAAGTTTCCAGGCCTCTCTGCTCAGGCACTTTCTACTTCACTCCACAGTATCTGCCTTGTGACAGTCCCTTCCACCCCTAAGCTCCTAAGCACTCTTGATTTTTCTAAGAATTTGGAAAATCAAAGTGCAGTTCTTCTAACTTCTTGGTTAATCTGCATATATGAGTTTGTGCTTTGTGCTAAGAATAGAAAGAGATGTCAAAATAGCTCTCTGAGCAAGAATGAGTGTACAGAAAATGAGGCGGAAATGGAAAGGGTGCCCTCAGAGAGGATGTCACATCATTAGACTCTAGTTTGGAAACCACTAGAAAGCCAGGATGTTGGCAGAGAGTCACTGTTTTCTCAAGAGGACTTCTTATTTCCAGAAGGCTGGCTGGGTGTGTAAGGTCTGAGCAGCAATGCCTGGCAGATAGTAGGCCCCGACTCAAAGAGGTTGGTGTACCGCTTGGCGGCAGGTGAGGGGTTAAGGCAGCATTTCTGCTTCCTTGTTTCAGGGACAGCTGCATTTCAGGCCGCAGTGAGGACCCACTAGGGGTTGTTTTCATGGGTAGAGTGAGAACAGACGCTCCATGATGGCAGCTGTGGAGCGTCTGGGTATGGGGGTTGGGTTTGTGGGGAGAACATGAGGGAGAGGGCGAGAATGCTGAGCACGTGCAAAAGGGTGATTCTGTGATGGAGTCCTGATCCAGGCTGGGCGCCAGGAGGGAAGTGAGGTTATGAAGGGGTGAGGGAGAGTGAAAGAGGTGGAAGGATCAAAGGACTATGGAGTCTTCTGGCACTGAAGAATTACTAGAGCCCAAAGATTACCTTACATCGTGACCATGGAAGGCTGCCATGAGAGGTAATGATAAATCAAAGGTCTGGCCCTAGGACCACAGACAGAGGTGAGTAGATGAGCAGGGTGGAGGGCAAGCTTGTTGGAAGACAGGATCTCAAGAGGCTGAGAAGTCAGGGTGTCACCAGTATGGATAATGAAACAATTACAATTATGACGAGAAATGAGAGGAAGTAAGGGGGAAGGTGCATCTATAGATCAACTCGATGAAGAGAGCTCACTTCAGCCGGGTGCAGTGGTGCATGCCTGTAATTCCAGCACTTTGGGAGGCTGAGACAGGAGAATCATGAGTTCAAAGCCAGCCTCAGCAACCGCGAGGTGCTAAGCAACTCAGTGAGACCCTGTCTCTACATAAAACACAAAATAGGGCTGGGGATGTGGCTCAGTGGTCGAGTGCCCCTGAGTTCAATCCCCAGCACCAAAAAAAAAAAAAGAAAAAAAGAAAAAAAAAAGAGAGTTTACTTGAATGTCACTCTGGTGACTACAGTTGCCTTGTTTTTGCAAGATATGAAGTGGCTCTGATCAGGATTTTCTAAAGGGTTAAATCTATTTGTGTTCTTAATTTAAAATTACCTGTACTCAAAGCAAAGGAAAAACTCAGTGCTTTCGTGAAACCCATCTGCCTCGATTCCTCTCTTATCTCACACACACATACGCATTCTATTATGAGGAATTTGGCCTTTTTCCTATGATTGCTTGCGGCAGATTGCATTTTTGAAGAGAGCCACACCAGTCTATACCCCATCCCATATGCACTACTTACAATGTGATGCTGACCCTCCTTCACTGAGAGATGGAGTCTTTTCTCTCTCGTAAAGTGATGGACTTAGAAATTGCCTCAACAAGCCGGAAGAGGTGGCGCAAGCCTGTAATCCCAGCACTTAGGGAGGTTGAGACAGGAGAATCGCAAGTTCAAAGCCAGCCTCAGCAACGGCGAGGTGCTAAGCAACTCAGTGAGACCCTGTCTCTACACAAAACACAAAATAGGGCTGGGGATGTGGCTCAATGGTCGAGTGCCCCTGAGCTCAATCTACCAAAAAAAATAAAAAAAGAAAAGAAAAGAAATTGCCTCAACAGAAAGTGGCACAAGTGATTTCTGAAACCAGATTAAAGAATACAAAGTGGTGTGAACCCTCTTTCAAGACATTCGCCTTTGGAGCCCAGGCAACATGTGTGGGTATTCTGGCCGAGAGCCCCAACTAGGCCCTCAACCAACAGCCAACACTAGCTGCCAAACATGAGAATGAAGGAGTCTTCTCATGATTCCAGTCCCTGTTCTAAATGAAGTTACTAAATGAAGTGTTAGGGTAGTTTCATAGATCACCTCTTATTACTGAAGTAGCAAGTCCTGACAGGAAGCAAATCTCTCCCCTCCTCCCCTTTTTACATGGTCAGAAGTGCCTTGAAGCAATTGCACTTTAAAAACACGACTTGTGATTACTTTTGGATGGGAAAAAACAAGGACAAATTTGTTAATTCATCAATTTTTTAGTGTCTTCTATGTCTAGAATTCAACTTATGGCAGGAAGGGTACAATCTGGCAGAACAGCCAGATTTAAAATAAAAATTTATAGGAGAGCGTGACCAATGCAGTGAGAGAGGCATTCATAGGCTCTGGTGGCACAGGAAAGGTTTTCCAGAGTTGTCACAGGAGCTAATTGGATAAGGTGCAGAAGAGAACAACCAGGAACGGATTCTTGCCACCTGTGAAGTTGCATTTGGGGCAAGACTCATTCATATTATACACATCCTACAGGTTCCTAGCTCTGACTCAATTTGGGTTGGGGGAGACTTAAGAAGCAGGTTAAAAAGTAAATTGATTCTTCTGAACTCCTGATCAACTCTGGACTACAGCGAAATGATTTTTGTACCATCTGGGCATGAAGACTTTCTTTTGTCTGACAGAATAGTCCCTTAGGGTGAATTTTAATTCAAAGTCTTTAACTTTCCATGATCTAAAATAGTTCTTTTCCCTGCCTGGTACTCCTGTAGTGCTGGACTCTCTGACAAGGGGAACGAATGGCCACTCAGAGAGTCACTGAATCTCCACTTTCATTCATTTTTAGGTCCTTCCTTTTGAGCAGATTTCCTTTTTATCTCATCTTCACACAACTTAATACACAAGTGCAGGATCAAAACCATAGTCCTGCCTGACTCCTCAGCATAGGAAAGTCTTATTTATAATTAAAAATTACTTTGAGAGACAGGTGTGGTGGCACACACCTGTAATCCCAGTAACTCTGGGAGGCTGAAGCACAAGGATCACAAGTTTGAGACTAGCCTCAGCAACTTAGTTAGGCCCTAACCAACTTAGTGAGACCCTGTCTCAAAATAAAAAGTAAAATGAACTGGGGATGTGACTCAGTGGTTAAGCATTTAAGCATTCCTGAGTTCAATCACCAGTATCAAGAAAAAAAAATTGCTTTGAGAGAAAAGAGAAATAAAGGAAAATAAAATCTGGTATAGACTTTCTAGAAAGCTATGGGGGTATGGGTGGGAGAAATGTTCTCCAAATTTTTCCCCATTTATAAAAAGAAATATAGTTTAAAAAACATTAAGTGTATTTAAAAATTGTTTTCTCTGATTTGTCCTATATTTTGCTTTACAAATTTATGTAAGATATCTTTGGATTTAGACAAAGTAACTGACCTTGGGTGAGTTTCTATTCCTCTGTAAGATCCAACTTCCCCCATTTATAAGATGGAGCTAATATTGGTGTTACCTGGCTTATAGTTGGCTTGTTCTTATTCTCTATCACACACACACTCTATTAATGCAGAGAACAGGTATTAACTACAGCATCAATCATTCATGCAAAAGGAAAGTGCATTCCTTTTTCTGGAGTCTTTATCATTTTCATTAAAGTGTATTTGTGGTGTTCTAAATTCTGTTCTGGAGGCTGAGGCAGGAGGATCACAAGTGCAAGGGCAGCCTGGGCAAGTTAGCAAGACCTTGCCTTAAAATAAAATTTAAAAAGGGTTGTGGATATAACTCGATGGTAGAGCACTTGTATAGCTTGGATGAGGCCCTGGGTTCAATCCCTAGTATAAGGGGGGGAAAAGTATTCAAGGTTGTTTCTCTTCCTCCTCCTCTTCTTCCTTTCTTCTTTCCTCCTCCTCCTCTTCCTTCTTTTTCTTCTTCCTCTTTCTTCCTCTTCCCCCTTTTTCCCTTCCTCTTCCTCTTCTTCCTCCTCCTCCTTCCCCTTCTTAGAATCAAACCCAGGGCCATGTGCATGCTAGAGCAACACTCTACTACTGAGCCACACCCCCAGTCCTTGTTTTGTTTTTTGAAGTTTCCTCTTTTAATGATTTTAAAATCTAGAACAATGGTTTTAAAACTGGTTTCTAAGTCATGAACTTCTTTGAGAATACTGTAAACGTTATTGGCTCTTTCTCCAATAAAATGTGTATGTGCCATACAGACCCAATGTTTCCAGAACTTTGAACCCAGTTACACATCCCTGGTTAAGAATCTCTGACATGCAGGCTGGAGAATAGTCTGCCTATACCCTATGTATCACACAAGTTGCCCTCTCATGATCTGATACTGAAATGCAAGGTGGAAATGTTCCAGTCACATAACCATTTGTTTCGTTAAGAAATGCAATCTGGGAGTCTCCTGGCAGAGTATACCTATAGCGACACAGCAGATTGCATAATACACCAGGGCTGCCTCCTGGAATACTTAGGATTCCTCCATTTTCTTGCAGCATGTACAACAAATGTGTGAAAGGCACAGAAGCTTGTCTTTGTTTTGGTACTGGGGATTGAACTCAGGGGCACTCGACCACTGAGCCACACCTTTGGCCCTATTTTGTGTTTTATGTAGAGAGAGGGTCTCACTGAGTTGCTTAGCGCCTCACTGTTGCTGAGGCTGGCTTTGAACTTGTGATTCTCCTGTCTCAGTCTCCCAAAGTGCAGGGATTACAGGCATGTGCCACCACGCCTGGCTCAGAAGCTTGTCTTAATCTGAGAAAATCAACAGTTTTCAGAAACTGCAGGAAAACAAAGCATCAGAGAATGTGGAAATTGTCCCTAACAATAACTCAGAAAGTGAAGGTGCTTAGTTAGGCAAACTGTATACCCTTCGGTAGTATCGGAGATCATGATCACCAATTTCTGTATCAGCCCCCCAGGAGCATCCTGCTGATGTGTTTGGCAATCAACTCCATAGAATGGACTGAAGAGCCAGGAAGGCCTGGATTTAAATCTTGATTTTCCTTGTTATAAAGGTTTGTGAAGGTTGCTTTGTTTCTCTGAACTTTGTTTTCCTCATCTGTAAAATGGGAATAATAAGACAATCTACCTCATAGGATTATTAAGATTCAACCAGATAAGGCAAGGAATGTGTCAGCATCCTACCCAGCATGGAGGAAGTACTCAGTATTACAACTGTTATTAAGGATGGCAGCAGAAATAAGGCAGTAGCAGCAACCCTGGAGGTATCAAAACATGATTCTAGATTTTGACTGTTATGGTTTGAATATGAGGTGTCCCCCTGAAAGCTCATGATTATGAGATTAGATTGTTAGAGCTATCACCTAATGAGTAGATTAATCCAGTTGGTGAACTAATAGTTTGAAAGGACTACTGCACCAGGTGATAACTGTAGACAGGTGGGGCATGACTAGAGAAAGTAGGTCACTGGGGGCATGCCTTTGGGGTTTATATTTTGTCCCTGACACCTTGCTCTCACTCTGATTCCTGGCCCTGAGCTGAGTAGCTTCCCTCCACCATGCCCTTTTGCCACAATGTGTTGCCTCATCTCAGGCCCAGAGTGATGGAGCCAGCCGACCATGGACTGAACCTCTGAACCATGAGTTCAAAATAAACTTTCTGTCCTCTAAGTTGTTTTTGTCACGTATTTTGGTCATAGTGAGGAAAAGTTAACTAATACATTCTATCAGTTACTAACCTATTTAACTGTGCAGGTTATTTAACCTCTTGTGTTTTCAGTTTCTTCAACAGAAGCATAGGGCTAACACCTATTTCAAAGAGTAGCTTAATGAGCTAATGCATATATGTGCTTAGCCTCATGTTTAGTACATATTAATTACTCAGTAAATGTTGATGGTGATGATGGTGATAGTGATAATAACAATATCAAGCTTTTTTTTTGTACCAGGGATTGAACTCAGGGGCCCTTAACCACTGAGCCACATGCCACATCCCCAGCCCTTTTTAAAATATTTTATTTAGAGTCAGGGTCTCACTAAGTTTTTTAGGGCCTTGTTAAGTTGCTGAGGCTGGATTTGAACTCACGATCTTCCTGCCTCAGCCTCCTGAGTTGCTGAGATTACAGGCGTGGGCCACCATACCTAGCTCAAGCTCTTTATAGATGCCAAGAAAGCACTGTATGTGTATTAGCTCTTTAATCTTCACAACCAACGAGGTAGATTCAGTCATTATGTTTACATGTAGCACTTTAAACACATTGTCCAAGATCCCAGAGCTGGTAAAGATTTTGATGTAGGCAGTCAGTGTTTGAGTTCTTGCCCCAAACCACTGTATTTCCCTGAGAATAATGTGTCAAAATCACCTTATAAAATAGCCATTCAAATTCATGCCAAGGATTCACTTCCATATGGTCTGGCAGGACCTCCCTTGCCTGCTCCCTGGCTTTTCATGGCATCTGGGGGGCCCACTGCCAGAGAGCAGGTACACGGCAAGGACCACGTGCTGGTCTGGCAGAGCCAAGACACCTCCCCTGAATCCTCCCAGTTTCTCTAGGGACTTCATTCTGCTGATGGCTGCTGACTGCTGTGTGAGGGACAACTCTTCTGACTGATGGCAGAGAGAGAGAGAGAGAGAGAAGGGGAGAGAGAGCAGAGTTTTTCAAGATTTGCTTGATGATTTCATAGGGGAAGCACATTGGGGCATAAAAATTTCTCCACATGCTGGCTTGGCTGCATCACAGCAGCTTGGACAGGCTCTAGTGACAATGGTTTGATTAGGGAGCTCAGACTGATGACCGCGAGCCTCCTGCTCTCCTCCAAGATCACAAGGCTCCCACAGTTGCGTTTCTCAGGAAGCCAAGAAGAGCACAGGGACTGGTGGGTAGATATCCTGACCCTGTGGAAAGGATGGGTAATCGGACATGGCTAGATTGCATCCATCACATGGGATCAGAAAATAGAATCAGGAAAGAAGGGAAGGGAGAAGTCAGTCCAGCCTGTTTGGTCAGCTGTCATAGGGGCAATGTCATGATGTCATGAAATGATATTTTATGGGGGGGGATTCAGTCCCTATAATCTCTATCAGTATCCCCCTCCTTGCAAACTGCCCCCAAATAACCATACAGTCTAAATCCAAAGCCAGGCCTAGCCTCCCTTCCGAAGAGATTGCTGCCTTAAGCTCTTACTTTATAGAAATGTTGTCACCATCATGGCCACTCAGCCTCCCACATGTGACTTAGCTGGAACACAGAGGCTTGCATGTCACTGCTGGAGCCAGAGGCAGCGTTGCCTCCTAGTTCTATCTGCAAGAATTACTGATCATTATCCTCTCTGGGGTGTCCGTTCTGCAGACATTGCATTCCATTTGTTCCTTGCATCTGGCCCTGCCCACGTCAGGAAGTTCTTAGGAGATAAAGTGAGTCAGTGCAGGAAAGCTGCTTAGCACAGAGATGATGATGATGGTGGTGGTGGCGGTGATGGTGATGGTGGTGGTGACAGTGACAGCCAACGCCTACATAGTGCTAGGTTCCCATCCAGTCAGTCTTGCTCTGCAGTCTGTGTTCTTAATCATCACGTTATATACTAATTCTTGTAAATGTTGAATATAATTGTTATAATTATTACCCTCTAGGGAGAGATGTAGTTAAGCATATGTGAAAATGATTTTTAGGATGTAGCTTGGCAGTATATTTGACAGAAATCATAGAATGACTGTTTATGGTGAGTTGGTGACAGTCCTGGGTTACTTTGTGCCACATGGGCATCACAGGTAGAAAGACCTAAGGACACAGAGCAGAATCAGAGGAAAATGTCTTGAATGGTCAAACCATGGCATAAGAAGAATAATAGCTAATGGACCCGAAATGTTTTCCCTGAAGAAAAGACCGAGGGAGGACACGGTAGTCGCCTTCTAAGGTCTCAAGTCTCTTCTGCAGGGATCTAAGAACTAGTTCCCAGAATGACGCCAACTGGGGATCAGCTCTAGGTAGATTGATTTCATCTTAATATTAGAAAGGCCTTTCTGACATGCTGACCCATCATGGACAATGAACATCCTGTCCCAGAGGCACCCAGGTGTCTGTGGAACCCAGAGGCCTGCAATTCAGATACTGGAAAGATGGACGGTGGCTACCAACTACGACATTCCAGGAACGTAGTCTGTTGGCTCATGTGACAAAAATAATGAAGCAAGTTGTTCCCTCTGGGGAACTCTGTAATATTTTGGCTATTTCTCTTCTCTCTTTAAAAATAAAAATTTCAGCTTCTCTTACTTAGGGAGACTACTGGCTGAGAGCAGATCATTGCAGAATGACCTATGGAGCTACACCCCAACTCTTTTTATATTTTATCTTGAGACATAGTCTTGCTAAATTGCCCAGAATGGCCTTAAACTTGTGATTCTCCTACCTCAGCCTCTTCAGTAGTTGTAGCGGGGAGTACAAGAGGTGTGTCACCACGCCCCACTTAGAGAATAGCCTTTGAGAGAGCTTCTGAGAGAGCCCAGAGTGTGAAAGTACTGGAGGAAGGAGAGGAATTAAGGTAGCTTAGGGGGCAGGAGAGAAGGCAGGGTGGTTGGGAAAAGGAGCAAAAGGGGAGAAATAGTGCTAAAATAGGAATGCCAATGAAGGTCGCTTAAGGCTAGTTGGAGCTTTTTAGAGTCTATTTAATAGCTACTCAGAGTGGGAACGGAGGTTCTCCAATACTTGCATCAATGGGGGCTTGTCAGAAACAAGAACCCAGGGTCTCCACCAGAGAACACTGAGGCAGAATCTGCATTTAAAAAGTTCCCCAGGAGATTGGTATGCACATCAAACCAGAAGAGCACCCATGTGGAGATCATCCAAGGGAGACCCAGGCTCAGATGGGCTGCTGTACTCATCTCTGAAAAAGAAGAGTGGGCAGGAATGCGGGGACAACAGGAAGAGCCAGGCGCTGCAGTCTGGTCTCCATGGGGACGGCCCAGCTGTGCTTCCAGCCCAGCTGCTCCAATTATGTCTGTCTCTTTATCTAGTCAGGTTCAGAACAGTCAGTCAGATTTGCATAAGGAAGCCTGCGGTAATGGGGCTCGTGGGCACAGGTACTCATCTGACACCTAATTAAGCCATCTTGGTAAATCATCTCTAGAATGTCGGTTATTATTTTAGGAAACAACATAAAGAGAATGATAATTAAAAGTAGCACTCTGGGTGGGAATTTTTACTTCATTCCAGGGGTTGGCAAGTAAAGCACCTTGGGATTTTTTTTTTTTTTTTTTTGTAAAGATAACCTTTCTATAAATTTTAATAGTTCACACAACCTCAAAGCTTGTCTGCAGTTTTTCCCCCTTTCCTTTGCTGGTGCTTGGGGTTTTGTGGCTTTATTCTATTACTGTTTTTTTTTTTTTTCCCCCCTTTCTTTCTTCCCACTGAGCATTTTCTGATTTTATTTTAGCTTGCAGTGGGGGAGGGTATTATTTCTGGATATGACATGATATCCAAAGCATAAACTGCTAAACCAAACCACAGGTTATTCATTTTCAGGTGAAAAGGCCATTTTACACTTCACAGTTAGATTCATGTAAGGCATTTTCATGACAGTATTTTTCCATCACAGATCCTCTTCAGATGGTATTTGGAAATTTGCCAGCCACTAAAAAGTTCCCTGTTCAGTTGCCCACAGCAGTCTGTGGTTTCCTGGGCTTCCTGCTTCATTCCCACCAAGTCTGTTCCCACTGGAGACTGCCAGGCTCCTGGTGTCATTTCCCTATGGTGTGTCCTTCCTGTCTCTCACCCTCTTCACTACCTTCTAAGGGTCCGTTGTCTATGACACCAGCCACTTGGCCTTAAACCCTGACTCCTGCCCTTCCTATCTGACAAAACCCCAACTGTGGATCATCCCACGATCCGCCTTCTCAGTTCTCATGCTGCTGAGAGAAACTGGAGAAAACTCACAGAAGCATTGATAGAAGCTACCACAAATCCATGGTCTCTGTTGGTTTTTTGTTTTGTTTTAGTTTTAGTTTTTAGTTGTCAAAGATCTTTATTTTATTTCTTTATATGTGGTGCTGAGGATTGAACCCAGTGCCTCACGCATGCTAGGCAAGCGCTCTACCACTGAGCCACACCCCAGTCCCCCATGGTCTCCAGTTTTAACTGGATTCTCAGGGCCTGCTCACAACCATTTTGCTTGTCCTCTCCCTCAAAGGAAAACTTCTTAACTTGCATCTGCATTCCCACTCATGGAGACTCCCTTTCTTCTTATCCCAGCTACCTGAGAGCAGTTTCCACACCAGTTCCTTCCATTAACTCAGGTCCCTGGCCCAGGTGCAATCACATGAACCAGAATCTCTGCGGGCGGGGCGGGCAGGACTCCATATTCAACAAAGTCGCCTTAGGTGGGAACCACTCATTGGTCTGTATTCTCTGTCTCCTCACTTTCTGTCATTCCTCAAACTGTCCCCATCTTGGCTTCTGCCCTGACCACATTGTTAAATGGTGTCAGCAGTGACAAACTACAATCACAAACTTTTCTCAGGCCTTTTTCGAGTTGGTCTCTCTGGAGTCTTTTTTTTTTTTTTTTTGGTACTGGAGATTGAACTCAGGGGCACTCGACCACTGAGCCGCATCTCTAGCCCTATTTTGTGTTTTATATAGAGACAGGGTCTCACTGAGTTGCTTAGCACCTCACCGTTGATGAGGCTGGTTTTGAACTTGTGATTCTCCTGTCTCAGCCTCCCTAAGTGCTGGGATTACAGGCTTGCGCCACCGCGCCCTGCTCCTCTCTGGAGTCTTGACAGTGATCACGCCAAGGCTTCTGCATGCCTTTCTCTGAGTTAGATGATCTGCAGCCCTGACCATCTCCCTCAGCAGCATCTTTACTGTGGGCTTTCTTGCACCCTAAATATTGGAGGTGGTTCCCTAGGGTTCCCCTGGATTTGGTCCTCAGACTGTTGCTTTCCTCCATCTACATTTCTTTCTTGGGAAATCCATGTGGCTCAATCTACAAAGTATGCACTACCAATTTGTATCTCCAGCTGTCTTCTCTCCTAACATCATATTCCCCTGTCCAACTGCTAGCTGTATGTCACCACCTGGGTGCCCCACTGTGTCCTTAACCTCACCAGTTCCTGAGGCCAAATCCACAGCTCTCCCAGCACCTCTGCCCAGCCTGTCCATGGACCCTGCGCCGCCTCCTTTTCTTCTGTCTCCATTCACCCCTTGATTTCCTCATCTCTACTGCCCAGGGACTGCCCTAGAAACCCAGCAGTGATCAGATAGCTTTCCTCCTTCCTCATCTACAACATTCAACCCGGATCTTCTTATTTCTACCTCCTTAATTTTATGAAACTACATTTTCCCACCTGACCCCTGGTTTCGGTCCTCCTCAATTCTCACTTGGACTATTAGAACAACGTCTTAGTCTGTCTGCAGTCAAGCCCCAACTAACAGTTGCTGGGGTGGTATTTCTAAAATGCCAATCCTGCCAAGTCAGTCCCCTGGTTTAAAATCTTTCAAAGACCTCCATGATCTAAAGATAAAGTCCCAGTTCTTTAGCATGATGTAGGCCAATCATGACTACCTTCTGCAAGGCTGAGCAAGCCGGGCACCAGGGTGTGAATGTTAAGGAGATAAATGCTCTCAGGTGCTGACCCTGAGAAGGGGCGCCACCTTAAATTCTGCACCCTATTGCCTGCACCGCCCTCTTTCCGATGTTTTGGCTTTGCAGTCCACGTCCTTCCACATTCCATGCTTTGGTGCTTTCAGTCTCTTTGTTGCTACATCTTCATACACACTAAGAAGCTTCTCACAGCGCAGTGATCTCAAAAGAGCCTCCTCCTAGTCTCACCTCTGCTTCCCGAACCCTGTGGGCAGTATCTACCACAGCTCTGACCACCTAGATCCTTCCGCTCCCTGGTATGTCCAGTGCTTTAGGCAGCACGTAGCAATCAGCTGGTATCCTGGAAATGTTAGCTAAACTGAAAAAATCTGCTCTGGAACTCCCTTGAGGCAGATCCATCGTCCAAGGTCCCCAGTTACCGCTCAGCCCCTTCAGAATGGGGTGACCTCTAAGGATTGCTATGCATCCTTAGGAATGAACCAGAGCCAGTACTTGTCCAGAGCTGGGGTAGGGAAGGGACAGCATTAAATCAGTTCTCCAAGGGTGGTGGTCAGAACACTAGCAAATAATTCCCCTCCTGATAAATTCATTCGATGTGAGCCTGCAATTTTCACAGGAATTATACACAGCCTGGCCAAGTGCTAATTTTCAAATTGCCACCATGCTGAATCATGTTTGCCAATCTTGTAGCAGTGATATGTTTTCTAACAGGGGACATGAGTAGCTTTGGAGTTATTCTAGGGGCTCATAAAACTGTTCTTGGGACCATTTTGTGAGAAGAACTCTATAATGTACCCCCTTGGAGAGTATCATTGCCACTAGGATAGAGACGTGGAGTTTCTGCACTGAACCTCTTTGAATACTATCTAGGAGGGACCTGTCATAGAATAAGCAGCTTTGCATATGATCCAATGTCATAGTTTAATCTTTTTAGGTCAGTCAAATGAATCTCTACCTATAGCCTTACTTGGATGAGGACAGGACCTGTACTATGTACATGGCTATACATGACTTGTACTATGTACAAGTTCTTCACTCAGGCAGAACTTACCCAGTCTGTTCAACATTTCTTCCCCATGGCTGGCATAGTACCCAGCACACAGTAGGTACTATGATATCAAGTGCGTACTTGATATCACCTGGTGATGCCAACTGGGAAATGAAATCGTTGGGGGCAGACTGGAGCTGGAAGGGCTCATCTCCAGAACTGCAGAGCTGAGGGTGACAAGCAGGACGTGTACTCTGGTTTTCCACTTGCGGAGTGGCTTTGGTATGCCTGCCCACCCTACATTCTACATGTGGATGTCCAAATCAATGGCTAGTGGACGTGTGAAGGCCATTTCATGAACCGAATCAAGTAGAAACAAAAAAGCTGTTATTCCTCTCAGTGGGACTTGGGGAAGCTGCTTTTCTTGGTGTGCCATTTTTCTCATCTAGCTGGCCTTCTAGTTCCCTTCAGGAAATTCAGTGATGATGAACTGACAAACAACAAAACATCAAACCCACTTTGACACTTTGAAAGAGGAGAACACTATTGCTCTTCTCAAAAAAGATGACTGCTTTTATATATGCTAATGCATAATATATATGCATAGTATACATAATGCAGCAACAGACGATCATTACCTGAGAGAGGAGGACAAGAAAACTTTGTGCAGACCAAGATGATGTGGCCAAGGTTTTCCATAGAACTTCAGGAGCTCCTGGGCACTCTCGTCCTTGGGGGGCTACTGGGGATGGAACCCAGGGCCACATGCATGCTAGGCAAGTGCTCTACCACTGAGCTATCCTCCCCTTCCCTCCTGGGCCCTTGAAGCTCTTTCATCATCTTCCCATACATACAGGGCCCTGGTCAGGAAGTTTTTATGGATGGCTGGAGGGCACGGCTCGTGGAGAGCAGAACTAAGACCTGTACCTAGTTTTCTGAATCCCAGCTCTCACACCATATTGCATTAATATACTGTATTTAAAACAACTGTAAAGAAGGGGGAAAAGTGGAGAGAGTAGCTATGTGGGGAGGAAGTAGTAGCTGTTTCTAAGATGTATAGATTTGCTTGCTCTTGGTTTCATTTTTATATTTAGCATAGATTAGTTTTCCAACTTCAAAAGTAACCAAGCCTGAAGCTCACTACTTTGGATCTGCAACTAAATCTTGATAGACCATCCGAGAAAAACTTGTAGAGGGACAGAGAGGGAAGCTTGGGTATGTGATGTGCGCTAAATGGCTTATGTCATTATAAAAACCATGCACAAGGGCTGAGGATGTAGCTCAGTGGTAAAGTGCTTGTCTCGAATGCATGAGGCCCTGGGTTTGATTCTCAGTACCACCAAACAAAACAAAACAAAAACCATGCACAAGAATCTATTGTTTCCAGGCTGAGGTTGTAGCTCAGTGTTAAAGCACTTTGCCTAGCACAGGTGAGGCTCTGGGTTCTGATCCTCAGCATCACATGAAAAGATAAATAAAGCAAAGATAAAATTCTTTAAAAAAAAGAATCTATTGTTTCCAGTAAGTGAAGGAAAGATTTCCAAGGAGAAGATATGAGTCTTCAAGGACAAGTGGGGGTTTATGCAGCAAAGAAGGGGATAATTGTGTTCCCTGTAGGCTGGGGGTTGGGGAACGTACAGAAACAGGTGGGCTGTGAGTGAAGCATGGTGAGAAATGGTCTGGAGAAGCAGCTGGGGTCTGGCCTGAAAATCATCTGAAAGGTTCTAAGCTGCTGATTATCAAATTAAGATTTGCATTTTAGATAGATATCTTTAGGAACCAGATGGAAGATAAATCTTGAGATTTTTTTTTTTCAGTTAGAGAGTGATCATTTAGATTCATTCATTCATTTATTCATCCAAATTTATGAAGCCCATAACATAAGCCAAGCACTGATCTAGACAAGAAAACATCTCCTAAACCAAGATGGTGTCGATGGAGGTGGAATCATATAATCAATAAGACATACCGAGGCGACATTTGAGAAATACGTAGGAGTTACAAATCAGCAGGACCTGATGACTAATGATATGGAGGAGGGTAAAAGGAAAGAGAAGCATATCCATGGATGGCTGAAACAAATATTGTATCCAAGATTTGAGGATTATATAACGTCTAAAGGAATTTTCTGTCAGGAGCCCACATGCTAATGCATGAAGATCAAAACAATCTTCATCCGCAGCATCTTTGAAACAGGAGAATACTTTGGAGTTTGTTATTTCTCCAGGGTAGAGACATAGACCTGCTCTAGGGAAGTAATTATATCATCGACTAAATTCTAGGTTGAACTGAGAGAGGCTAAAATAAAAAAATAAAAGTCTTGCTGGGCCTCTCTCCACAGACTTGTGGAAAGCCTTTCCTACCAGAATTCTAATTTTGTTAAAATGGGGTTGCTTTCATGTAATTTTAGAGTGAGCTTTGAGAAATAGAGAACAGCAAGAATAGCAGGTGAACACAGATGGGCTGGGGGGACAGAGTGGATTGGGCAGATTTTTTATAAAAATACAAGGTATCTTTTCTAAAGAAAAAGAATGAGAAGATTTTACTAATGTTACTGTAAGAGGCTAAAGACCTGATCAAAGCTTTTTTTTTTTGGTACCAGGAATTGAACCCAGGGGTGCTTAACCACTGAGCCACATCCCCAGCACTTTTTTATTTTTTATTTTGAGACAAGATCTCACAAAGTTGGTTAAGGCTTCACTGAATTGCTGAGGCTGGCCTCGAACTTGCCATCCTTCTGCCTCAGCCTCCCAAGTTACTGGGATTACAGGCATTTTTGCTTTTTTGATTCCTTATCTATGGCTACAAATAAAGAGCAGCAAGATTAAATGAAAAGTGATATGTTTAAAATCTTTAATGAGCCAGTTGTGGTGATGCATGCCTAAAAAATAAAAAACAAAGTCTTTTTTTTAAACACTGCACCGTGTTACATACATGGTGACGTTTGGCTGGGCAGCTTGCCCAGTTTGCCTCTTGCTTTTACCATTTTGTAAGGTGAAAGGGTGAAAAGTAGTATTTACAACGCTGGGAACAAATTAATCCCTGGAGAAATCTGGATCGATTTTCTCACTTGTTCACTCATAGTTAGCTGGCTTTGTACCTGAGCAGGGCACCAGGGATTGGTTTCTGCTTGTTGCCACAGGGCAAGGCATGAGAATCAGGTCCTGAGCCGAATGCCTGACACATGGCTCAGAGGCCTGGCACTGGAGCGTTCTCTGTCCTGGCCATCATTATACATCTGTCTCTTCTGGTAAGGAAAGCCCTGATGACAATAAACACAACAAACACACTGAAAGGACCTGAGATGCCCCCATGGGAGCAAGCCCTCAGGCTGCATAGGAGCAAATGCTTTATGAGCAGCAATGCTTTTGTGTTTTGTTTTGTTTTTTTGGTACTGGGGGATTGAACTCAGGGGCACTCAACCACTGAGCCACATCCCCAGCCCTATTTTGTGTTTTATGTAGAGACAGGGTCTCACTGAGTTGCTTAGCGCCTCACCATTGCTGAGGCTGGCTTTGAACTTGCGATTCTCCTGTCTCAGCCTCCCTAAATGCAGGGATTACAGGCGTGTGCCACTGCGCCCGGCTTGTGTTTTGTTTTTAAATAGCTAAAAACAATAGCTCTGAAGAAGCAAAGCTGAACTAACAATTTAGCAGCAAGCTTTGCTCCTGGTGTAGGATTAAAATGAGCTCTCAGCCTTGCAGAGGCTTCAGCTGGTGCTGCCTCTGGGACAGATCAGAGGCGCACCTGTGAGCAAGGACCACCTCAGACTCCAAAGGGCCTGGAATGTCATCCAGAGAAGTAGCTTTAGCAGGTGATGAATTTCATTCAAAATATTTTTTGTTCTTATTTTTATCCCCCTGTGCCCACCTCAGTATGGGGGATTAAAGCCTCCAGGGCTGACAAGATGGCAGGAATTTCCTATGGGGCAGATGGAGGCGACTCTAAATCACCTGGCTGAGCTCCTTTGAAGGCTGCAGATCCTCTGATCCTTGCAGAGGCTTTTCCACTGGGCTTTGGAAAAGGATAGCCTTTTAATACAGGAGACTAAAACAAGGACAGAATGAAGAAGCCACATCATTGTCTGCTACTATATCCCTTTCCTTTCTGTGTGATGGCACTCAATTAGTAAGCAGGGAACAAACAAAAGGAAAAACAGCACTTCACCCCTCCCCCAAAACACACAGCGGGAGGGAAGGTCCCCTTTTACTGAACACCTTGGCCACAGTATTATACTTAATTGTAAAATACAAGAAACTACATTCTCATGATGATGGGTTTTCCCATCACCTGAAAAACTCATGTGCGAAGCACCTGGTGTACTAACCAGGGTAAAAACACCTCTTGAGTTTTAGATCTGGATCAGCATCTCCCTCAAGACGAGCAGCTCAGGTTATAGCTTTTATGGAGGACAACCAAAAATAAAGAGTTAAAACATAAGTATAAATTAATAGCCACAAAAGCGAAAGGATGTGTGTGCCAGGGGGAGGAGGGTTATTAAAACATATTTGTATGAGGCACAATCTTAGGAGGAACCCCAGAGGACTTGCAGAAAGTCAGTAGGAATCTGATCACATGAGTCTATAGATCTTGTAATTTGTCAGATTACATTTCTGAGACAAACCCACACTAAATTCAAGGAATGATCTGATGACTAAAATACTGCCCCCAGCTTCCCCCAAATCCACTACAAATGCTTCTGCATGTGCCACTTTTTCAGATTTGGTTGTTACCTGTTGAGGGGTTCAAGGTGCTAGGCCTCTTTTCCGCTACAATGATAAGACTTTTCTCTCCAGGAGCTCTGGGTGAAATTAATGAGAATTTTTATGACCCAGGAAGAGAGATAAACCAACAAACATCCCAAGCAAGGATTTGAGGTGCAAAGCAGAGGGCTCGGAGAGTGAACAAAATAACTGATTTGTGGAAAAGAGCCACTCATATGCAAGACCACAGATGTTAATAGTTTTCTACTGCTGACTTCTAAGGGCTTCACCACAATGGAGCAGCAGCCCCAGCGAGGCCAGGGAGAGCAGGGGGTCTGGAGTGAACTTGTTACCTGGCATTCCTGCTGGGCAAGTAAGTCCCACAGTAAGTGAATTCTCCAGGTAACTGAAAACTATCCTGTAACTGGTCAAGTTTTTCTTTTACTATGTTTGTGAATTGTCCATGAAAAGTGATTTTCCTGTCCTCTTCAACAGAAATTGTCTGTATATATATTTAAGAAAGTAAACTTTCAACATGATCATAGTAAGAGTTTGCAGATAAGAAAACCAAGAACTAGCAAGACCTGGGATGCATTACCAAAAACAGTTGATCGCAACAGAACAATGACCTCTGAGGCTACTGAGGGGCACAGAGAAGAATTTTGAGCTTCCATTTGCCTGCCTTGGAGTTGTTCCTTTTTTATGATCCCCTCCTTGCCAGGCTGACAAAGCCAGACATTTAAATTCATGCTTTTAACTTCAGAAGAAAAAAAAAAAAAACCTCCCTCCCCCTCTCTCCCTTTTTAAAATAAAATGTGAACAAACTTGGGTATTTTGTTCTCTTTGCAGCAAAGTAGAAATAAGTTGAACAGAAGGAAAAACAGGGAGGAAAACAACTGCAAGAGAAGCTGTGACATTTCTTGTACAAAAGGTGGCAAAAGAAATGAGAACTGACAACTATTAAAAGTTTTTGTTGTTGTTGTTGCTTTTTTTCTCATTTCTTAACCATATGGTGGTCTTGGGTATCTATACAGTCAATAAATTAATTTATTTTCTTTACTTTCTTACTCTTCCTCATCAGCCCAAACTTTTTTTTTTAAAACACTGAGGATCCAACCCAGGGCCTGGCATATATTAGTTAAGGGCACCACCTCTAAGCTACCTCCCCAGCCCTTTCAATTTTTATTTTTTGAAATTTTAAGACAAGGTTTTACTAAACTGACCAGGCTGGCCTCAAACTTACAATCTTCCTGCTACAGCCTCCCAAGTAGCTGGAATTATAGGCGTGCACCACCACACCTGACCCAGACTTTCTTGACATTTAACAATGGAGTATGTTTTTGGGGTGTTTGTTTGTTTTGCTATGCTGAGGATCAGATTTAGAGCCTTACACATGCTAGGCAAGTATTCTATCACTGAGCTTTGCCCTCAGCTCAAGAGCCCGAGTTCTAATATCAGACTACCTTGGTGTGAATCCCAGCTTTCCACCATCTATAAACTGGGTGATTTCCATATAAGTCCATTTTCCTGTTGTTATAAGAAAATACGATGCTTTGTACTTATAAAGAAAAGAGGATTATTTAGCTCACAGTTTTGGAGGCTGGAAGTCCAAGATGAGATGGCCCCATCTGTTTGGCCTCTGGGGAGAGCCTCCTTGGCTATTTCACAACATGGCAGAGAAGCAGGAAGGAAACTGGCTGCATGCAGAGGCCAGTTGGATAAGGTGGCTTCCCTTTATAACAATTCACTTTCAGGAAAATAAACTCATTCTGAGAGACTGCTATTCAGTCCTTCTGAAGATGGTGTCCCATGACCTCATTACCTTGCAGGAGGCCCCACCTCCTAAGCCCTGCCTTCTGGGGACCAAACCTTTAGCACATGAGCCTTTGGGAGACACATTCAAACCATACCCTAACCATAGCCTCACTGAGTTACTTAAACTCCTTATTCAACAGTTTACACATCTGTTAAATAAGAAAATTAACATAATGCACCTGACAGGGTTGCAGTATGAATTATTTATAAAGTCTTCTTTGAAATACAAGTTATCAGCATCATAAACCTTCATCTCATCTCACAGGTCATTATCTCAATTCAACAAAACTACAATCTCTACATCTCTAGATACTGCACATTGATCCCCAGAAGTCTTAAGGGAGTGTGGCTGGTCTAACTGGTTCCTACAGTGCATCTCAGGAAAGCGGCCATGTATGTTCAGTCCACTTCCGGGTGAATACCAGGAAGTTTGAGAGGGCACTTGGTCCCACCTTTCAGTCTGTTCTGTGTGGGTTGACACTGAATTCCAGGCCAGCCTGGGGTCACCATGGCCCAACCCAGGGACTTTAGCTGAGGAGAACCTGGTGCAGATCTGATGTGATCTATCCAATCTATGCCACGCTGAGCCTAGTGCAGTCTGGTGCTTTAGAAGTACAGCACTTCTCTGAGAGTCCTGCTGTTTCTGGCACTTCCCAGGTCTACTCATCTGTATCCAGAATACCTTTCTTCTCACTGCCTAACAAACTCCCACTTGACCTTCCAGGCTGTATTTAACTCTCCCAGGAGCACAGGGAAGGCATTTCTGTTTTTGTTTGTTTTGTTTTGCAGTACTGGGATCAAACCCAGGGTCTGTACCATTGAGCTACACCCCAGTCCTGGAAAGGCATTTCTGAATGACCAAATGATGGGCAGGCCTTTTGTACTGAATTAGCCACTTGCACCTGGACACAATAGTGCATGCCTGTAGTCCCAGTGGTTCGGGAGGATAAGGCAGGAGGATTGTAGGTTCAAAGTCAGCCTCAGCTGTTGAGCAAACTCCCATCTCAAAATAAAAAATAAAAAGGACTGGGATCCTAATTAGAATAAGTTATACTCCATGTATGTATGATAAGTCAAAATACACTCTACTGTCATGTATATCTAAAAAGAAAAAAAAAGGATTAGGGATGTAGCTCAGTGGTAGAGTGCTCCTGGGTTCAATACCTAGTACCCCACTCCCGCTCCACCTAAATAAAGTATAAAGCCACTTGCTCAGGGTTTTTGGTCAATGTTAGCAGTCAGATGAAATCTGGGCTCCTAAAGATTTTGTTCCCAACTGAAAGTGGGCTAGATATGAATTCTTTCATCACTGAGGTGCCAAGTAGCAGTTATCACCCATTTTTGGAGGATATTCCAAAGGAATCATATAATTTTTGTTTGAATGTTATGGGGCAAACAGGTGTTAATACATGGCACTGGTGAACGTAGGAACAGGTAGCAGAGAATGACTATTTTTCATGAGCTCTGAAGTTACTGCAACTTATTTATTACCATGATAGAACTCTAATGGACTAGAAGGGTGGTAGAAACAGCAGTAAAATGTCATCTAAGAGGCCTTGCAGAGTCACAGAATGTACGAACCATAAGTGGCCTTACAAATCAATTATTGGTTTTCAATTATGAGCTTATAATAAAATTTTTACTGGTCCGCAGAAAACTGAGATACATTTGGATAATCTGCCATCACGACTCCTTAAAAAGCTAAATGAATTCAATGTAAAACTGTTCCGTATTAAAAATTTCCCACTTTGTTGATATGTAGCTCAGGGGTGGAGCACTTGCCTGGGTTC
Source organism: Geosciurus inauris (assembly GCA_004024805.1). NCBI lineage: Eukaryota > Metazoa > Chordata > Mammalia > Rodentia > Sciuridae > Geosciurus > Geosciurus inauris. The sequence continues at coordinate 53,899 of PVHX01007800.1, read as the reverse complement.
CACATCCATAGGATCAACCAACTGCTGGCCTAAACTATTTGGAAAAAAACCTTAGGTCTGTACTGAACATGTATAGACTTTTTTCTTGTAATTTTCCCTAAACAATATAAATAGTATAGCAACTATTTATGTAGCATTTACATTGTATTACGTATTATAAGCGATTGAGAGATAATTTAAAAAGTATAAGAGCTTGTGAGTAGGTTATATACAAGTGCTATGCCATTTGCGGGGGGGTACCAGGGATTAAACTCAGGGGCACTCAGACACTGAGACACATCCCCAGCCCTATTTTGGGCTTTATTTAGAGACAGGGTCTCACTGAGTTGCTTAGCACCTCGCCATTGCTGAGGCTGGCTTTGAACCCGTGATTCTCCTGCCTTAGCCTCCCAAAGTGCTGAGATCACAGGCGTGCACCACGGCACCCGGCTCCCACAATTATCTTTTAAAACCTTGACAGATAATCTACACATAGCATGAGTTGTGCATTTTTGCACTTTTCATCTGATCAAAACAATAGGATATAGCATAAGAAGATTTTACAAATACACACAAATAAATATGCATTTATTTCATAACCTGCATTTATAAGCTACCTAGTTCACTTTCTTCCTCATCAATCCATTACAGCAGTCATACTATTTTTTCCCTTATAATTCACAACATACAGTTCTAATGCAATAATTCTGCATCTAGGACAAAATGGGCCAACTTTACTGGAGAATCATATTGATCAAATTATGCATAATGAACCTCACTATTATGTATAATTATAATGCACCAATTTAAAAAGAAAAAAAAAGATGGGCCAGTGTATTCATGCTCATCTATTGAGTCATTTAAATATCAAAAGATGACACACATTACCAAGACAAACAGAAAAGCCTTTAAATCCTGTCTTGGAGCCAGGAAAATATTCAAAACTGTGATGCCAAAAATTTTTAACTCATCTATCTCAATTTTTCATTATTCCAATTAGTTTTATGTTCACTATATTTATGGAAGTTTCTAGCTCCTGCTGTTAACTCAAGTCACAGTTGAGTACACATGCTCACATGCTTATCTTTTTCCTTATAAAAATGTTAAATTAGCAGCCATAAACACAACTCCATTGTTTTAAAGAGGCAAAACTAAAACAAAAGTCAATGCCTAGTGTAGGGCAGGTATTCAGTAAACTTGAAGTACTTTCTTTCTTTCTTTTTTTTTTTTTTAATATTTTTTAGTTGTCAATGGACTTTTATTTTATTTATTTATATGCGGTGCTGAGAATCAAACCCAGTGCCTCACACATGCTAGGCAAGTGCTCTACCGCTGAGCCACAACTCCACCTTGAAGTACTTTTTTATGCAGATTGTTTTTAACTTAAATTTCAAAGTAATTTTAATTTACGGAAATGTGGTAAAAATAGTACATTACGAGAAGCCCATCTTACATAAATAAACATGATACAAATATCAAAAACTAAGAAATTAACATTGGAAAAAGTCTACTCACTAAACTATAGCCTTTATTAGGATTTTACCAATTTCTTTACTAATGTCCTTTCTTGGGCTCGGAACTCAATCTGTGACACTACATTACATAAAAAGTTTAAATTTACTAACCTGTAGGAATCAGGGTTTCATCCACAGGCAAGAAAGCATCAGCTTCTATGGTGACTTCATGGTCATATATATTTGGGGAGCCCTGGGAGGGAAAGGGAAAAGGAAAAGAAAAACTGATTTACTGCTTAGTCTTATTTTACATATTTACTTTGTAACATTTCTTGCAAAAATGTTTTTAAGCATTGACAAAAACTTTAGAAATCCAATTAACCAATGATGATAATGACTAAATAGGGTCATCTTAGTGTAGGTAGACAAGGCCTCCAAACAAATACTGATACATCTGAAAGAAGCTTTCAAAGTGTGACCCCAGCATGCATTTTCTTTTCTAAGTGGAATATGAACATGAGAAGTCAGGGGAGCCACAATGGCTTGGAAGCCTTTTGGCCCTCGGCTTCTTAGTTGGAGGGGTTTCTGCTACTCTCTCATAGAGCAGGCAAAGAGAGGAGAAAGGATCACTCACCTAAAACGCACAATCCTGGGTGGTTAAGGCACTAGAGGGAACCCCTGTCACCCCTCCCCGAGCTCCCACCTAGAGGCCCCACTCCCTGCCACATGATGGAAGCCCAAGAATCAAAATTGTGTTGCCATTTTGAGAGAGTCAAAGGCTGGCACAGGCCAAGCAAGGCGGTGCACACCTGTGATCCCAGCTACTCCAGAGTTTGAGGCAGGAGAATCATAAGTTGCTCAGCCTGAGCAACTTCTGAGACCTGTCTCCAAATAAAAAATAATAAGTAGGGGCTGGGATTACAGCTCAGTGGTAGAGCACTCGCCTAGCACGCATGAGGCACTGGGTTTGATCCTCAGCACCACATAAAAATAAAATAAAAATATTGTGTCCACCTACAACTAAAAAATAAATATTAAAAAATAATAAGTAAAATCATAAAAAGAGCTGTGGAAGTAGTTCAGCATGCAAGGCCCTGGGTTTGCTCGATCCCCAGTACTAAAAAAAAAAAAGGCTGGTACAGGAAACCTGGGTCAGTAGTCAGAAGGCTTGGGGTCTAGTTTCCGCTCACTAAGCAGCCCCAGGGAAGTCATGGAATCTCTCTCTCTCTCCTTCTTTTTAATTTTTTTTTTTTTTTTTTTTGGTGTAAAATTGGGATTATGATGTCCCCACTTTTTCTAGGATTTTTGTGAGGCACAGTGTAGTAAGGGTTGTTTGCACATTGGGAAATAAATTTATACTTTTTTTTTTTTGGTACTGGGGATTGAACTCAGGGGCACTCGACCACTGAGCCACATCCCCAGCCCTATTTTGTGTTTTATGTAGAGACAGGGTCTCACTGAGTGGCTTAGCTCGTCGCCATTGCTGAGGCTGGCTTTGAACTCGTGATTCTCCTGTCTCAGCCTCCCAAAGTGCAGGGATTACAGGCATGCGCCACCGCACCCGGCTTATACATGTATGTTTTTAATGCAAAGTATTATTATTTTATCATCCATAGTAATATATTTTAAAGCTTCACAGCAGAAGTCGGAAAAGAGGAACCAAGATAGGGCTTTTGCATAGTGAAGCTCAAAAAGCAGCCCTCCCACCCCCTCCTTACCACAACAAAGAATTATCTAGCCCCAAATGTCAGGGGTGCTGAGGCCGACAAACCCTGAGTGACGCTAAACTGAAGCATCTGCTGAGCTGCAGAGAGGTAAGCAGAGGGGTCATGGGCTGTAGGCTGACTGGACACAGATTCTATGAGAAAGATTCAGGCCACACAATCAAATGGAGTCATTTTAAGATGAAAGGACAAGATTTAGGGACCATGAGACTCCATGTCAAAATGTGGCAAAAACTGACTTAATGACACTGCCAGGAGGCTCTGCTGCTGCAGAACTAATTTCCCCTCCCAATGGGTTTGGGCTGGGCTGGGGTAGGAGGAAATGGGGACAAGACCAAGACAGAGGTCTCTCCTCTGCTCATGCTTCCTCTCTTAGCCACTTGTTGGGTTCCTGTTCTGACCTGGGAAGGCAGGTCCAAAATGGGAGGGGGTGTGCCCTAGGTAGCTCAAGACATCAGGGTGTCTCTCCTGGGTAGCGGCTCCTCCCTACTGTCATCCTTTTATATCTAGGGTGGTGCTAGCACCAAGGAGGTCTTTGGAACTAAAGGCAGGGGAGCTGAGGAAAGGGAATTGAGACCTGTTTGCCCAGGTCTATTTGTTCAATGCTCAGCTCAACAGGGAAGTTTTGTTTTGCTTTGTTTTTCAGTGCTGGGGATTGAAACCAGGGCCTTGCATATGCCAGACAAGCCCTCTACTACTGAGCTACACCAGCCCTAACTGGAAAGGTTTGTTCAGTCCAGGTAGCAGCGAGGAAGGCTGAGTTCAAGGCCATGATGGTATTAGATTGACAGCTATGGCCCACATAGAGCACTGAAGAGCCCCAGAAAAGGGCAGCCAGACCAAAAGAAAGCTTCCATCCTTTTTTTGCACACATGAGGCTTGAGAGACACAACCTCTCTTCTGCCATCCAGTGAGCAAAACCTGCAGGAGATGACTCCTGGCTAGCATTTATCCAGGTCTCTTCATTCCATTTCCTCAGATGCTTGCCTCCTTCCATTCTTTTTTTTTTTTTTTTTTTTTAAGATAAATGCCTATTTATAACCAGAACACGGTTCTGATTTCTATGAGTATAGATGAGTTGTACCTGTTCTAGAACCTCACATATATAGAATCATACAGTAGATATTCTTTTGTGCCTTATAATGTTCTTGAGATCATTCATGTTATTGGATAAGTCATTTGGACCTTTTATTATTTATCTATTTATTTATTTATTTAATTTTGGTACTGGGGATTGAACTCAGGGGCACTCGACCACTGAGCCATATCCCCAGCCCTATTTTGTATTGTATTTAGACACAGGGTCTCGCTGAGTTGCTTAGCGCCTCACTGTTGCTGAGGCTGGCTTTGAACTAGTGATTCTCCTGTCTCAGCCTCCTAAAGTGCTGGGATTACAGGCGTGAGCCACCGCACCCGGCTTCTTTTTTATTATTGAGTAACATTCTACTATACCACTATATCACAATTTGTTTATTCATTCTCCTGATGGGTAGATGGACTTGTGGGTTGTTTCCAGTGTTATACTATTATGAACAAGGCTGCTTAGGAGTTTCCTTTTCTCTGTTTCTGTTCTGTTTTTAAAGCAATGTACAGGAACAAAATGAATTAATATGAAAATCACACACCAAATAAATGCATGAGCCTGAAATGTTAGGAAGAAGCTGAGAGGACAAGGAAAAAAATGCTTACTGTTCTCCCAGTGGCCTCTGGGTCACCAGGCAGCATAATATCTCTTCCTTAAAGAGAAGCATGCTTCAGTTCATGCCTCTTCTAGCCTGGAAAACTGCAATGATCTACTCTGATGGAATATTACTGTTGGACCCATTTCCGTTCAAGGCTGATGAAAACTTGGCAAGAAATGCTGACTCACAAACAGCCCTTGAGATTCATCTCTGAGTTCAGTGTTTGTTTTGGTTAATGTTGCTCAATCACTACTAGTTTATAACATTAACCACTTACAAAGCCCATTACAACTTGCATAGAGCTTTTGAAAGCTTTTCTGTTCATTGCCACAGCTACTGCCTTAATTCAGCTTTTAACGTGTCTGGCAGGAGTAACAGACACTGTTGATTACTACCCAAAAGTCATAGTGACCTTCCCTTCACCTGTACCCTCCCTTTCTCCTGGGAGAAATCTGATGCATTGATTATTCTATGTTAAGTCCTAGATTCAGGCAAGGGACCTTTTCCCAATCCCCAGAGGCCAAATTTTGGTTGGTCTAAATCAATCATGGCAGTCTCAGACTCCCATTGGCAGAGAATGAGTCACACTTTTGGCCAATGAAATGCGAGTCTTCCAGGGGCTTCTGGAGAAGGTTGTACTTGTTCTTAGAAAAGAAACATTAGAGATATGAAAAAGGTATAAGTCCTCTTTTGTGTCTGAGGGTGACTGTATGAGGAGGTGACTCTTGGAGCTGTAGCAGCCACCCTATAATTATAAGGGGAACAAACCTGAAGACAAAAGCCAAAACACTGAGGAAGTAGAATGGAAAAATTGAAGAACCTGATTCCTCTATGGTGTTATCTACCTAGTCATACCAGAATCACAGCTATGGCTTTTCAACTCAAATTCCCCTGGGCCTGCTTTCATAGGTCTTTAGGTTAAAAGTTTCAAACACAGTTCTCACGCTCTACTTTTCAGATGCCCAACTCGCAAACTAGAAGTGACAAGCCAATGCTTGGGTCCCAAAATAGTACAAAAATACTGTCTGTTAGATTTATAAAACTAAAGAAGTGAACAGATGTAACATGAGCTAGCTGCGTTATTCATTTATTGTTTGTGTGTGTGTGCAGTGCTAGCGACTGAACCCAGAACCTGTGCATGCTAGGCAAGTGCTCTACCACTGAGCCACATCCCTAGCTGATTACTTTAAATATGTTTTGAATTATTTCCCTGGAGAGAGCTTGACAGATGATAATGCTTCCCAGGATAGGGCAATGGATGTTCTGAATATGCAGAGGCTCTTGACCCCAGGCCTGGTGACCATCCACTCCCACCCAAATGCCCCAAAAGGCTGTTGCCCTCTATGCTGATGTTGGTGGTTATTGAGTCGAGCTTCCCCTTACTAAGACAGTCTAAGAAGGGAGGTTTATACTGACCACCCTTCTGGGTAGGGTCTCTGATCTGGGAATCTATTCATCCTTTGGAAGGAGATTCTGAAATACCTGACACTCCAAGTTCCTGCAGGATTAGAAGACTGATAAAGGCAAAGGGCCTTAGTAAACCTTACACTCTCATTTTGTCTCCTTCACTGGAAGCACACTGGCAGACGGAATACTGCATGTGTAATTTCTTTATTTCTGAATCAATTCATTTAGATCATTCCCAAGGTTATAAAATAGCATGTCCTAAGTACACCAAAATGCAGAAAACAGAAAAATCACCACAATTTACTACCTACCTAAAACAATATAATGCGTTTTTTTTTCTTTTTTTCTATTTCTGCCCTTTCTGAACCTGTAAAGTAGATCCTCTTACGACTAGGTATTCTGCTTTGTTCTTGGCTTTTGGGTTTTTTTTTTTTAAGATCTCAAGAGAGATGGTAGATGTTCTGGAAGATAAGATCAAACAAGTGAAGATTCTTTTTTTTTTTATTTTTAAAGGGAAAACTTTAGAAATTTTATCAGAACCCATTAACTTATTCCAGAAAATCTGCACCCCCTAAAATTAGCAGCAAACTCCTAAAAGTGGGGGAGGGAAAAAATGCAAGCTAATACTGGTTGGTCGTACATCATTTTGAAGGAAATTATGCCCAAGTGATTCAAGTGGAGTGGACCATGAGTTCTTCAGATAAGGAGGAAGTAATAGAATCTACAGAGTTGGGCTCAGCCTTTTTTCTGCCTCCTGTGATATTCTCCTCAACAAGCTGAAATGTCCCCTTTCGAAGGGAATGAAATGGTTTAAAGGAGATCGATCACTCAACCAGACTGTCAGTGGCTCTCCACCACCAGTAGGTAGACAGTTTAAGCATCCTGTGCTGGGTTGATTTCAATGTCTTTACTGACAACTTCATTAAGTGCTTCTAACAGTGGCTGATAAATACCAACCAGGTAGCTATTATTATGAAATTAAGAACATACCTATTATTTTAAAAAACAAAATAAAATAAAACAAAAAAACTCCAGGACTTCTAAATATAAGTCTAATGCTTTTTTTTTTTTTTTTTTCTTCTGGTGGGGATTGAACCCAGGGCCTTGTGCATGTGAGACAGGCCCTCTACCAACTGAACTATATCCCCAGTCCCAAGTCTAGTGCTCTTTCTACTGTACTATGCAGGGCATAATTGGCCACCAGAATCCCTGGAAGGAACTGGTAAGCTACGTAGTGGGAGTACACGCATATTCAAAGGGACTGGGTTAAGCATATTTCCAAGGATTATATCTGCTTCCTTAAATGGAAGTAATTGGAGGGGTAAGTAGGATACAATAAGGGAAGCAGATGTGAGCATATGCTGCAATCAGATGAGAGGGAGTTCTGGAAATAGCTATGGGAACGGATACCCTACAGTACAATGTATTCATTCCATCTTCCTCTATGACTTCTATTTATTGAATACCTACTCTCAGCTAGATGCTCTCCTGGGCTCTTTTTGTCATTGTTAGGATGACACTATCACCAGAGTAAGTCCATACTGGGTTGGTCTCTCCAGTCATAGTCCCAGTTATTCCACGAAGCAAGTTTTAGTTACAGCAGGAGAGAAGAAGTGAGTCCACTTACCTGGCCTGCCAGATTGAAGTAAGAATGGTTGGTCAGATTGACTGGTGTGGTCTGACTGGACTGTGCTCTATAGTTGACCACAAGCTCCCCGCCATCCAGGGTGTATGTTACCCAGACTTTTAACTCTCCAGGGTAGCCTTCCTCACCATCTGGACTGACACAGGAGAATTGGACGCCATCTTTCAGCACCTGAGGGGTCCAGAGGACCTAAAAAAAAGTGTTTTCAAAGCTGTTTATTTTGGGGCTGGGATTATGGTGTAGTGGTAGCGTGCTCGCCTAGCACGCATAAGGCACTGGGTTCAATCCTCAGCACCACATAAAAATAAAATAAAGATATTCTGTCACCTACAACTAAAAAATAAACATTTAAAAGAAAAGCTGTTTATTTGCTTTAATACCAAGCTAAATGCCACATTTCAATATTTAAAGATGACTGATTCCAGAAAGGGAGTTATGCAATCATTAAGGCTTTTGATTAGTAGTCTGAATTTTAACTAATATAAATCTCTGTTTTGTATAAAAAAGAGGTATTTTTCCCTGTTTGCCTACTCCCATTTCTTATATTCTTTTTTTTTTGGGGTGGGGGGGAGTGCAGTGGTACCAGGGATTGAACTCAAGGGCACTCAACCACTGAGCCACATCCCCAGCCCTATTTTTTGTAATTTTGATTTAGAGACCGGGTCTCACTGAGTTGCTTAGCCCCTCACTTTTGCTGAGGTTGGCTTTGAACTCGCGATCCTCCTACCTCAGCCTCCCGAGCCGCTGGGATTACAGGCATGTGCCACCTGGCCCAGCTCCATTCCTTATACTCCTCCCTCTTAACTTCATATGAATGTGTCTACAATATTCTTCTCTTCCTCTTCTTTGAATTTTTCTTTGATATATATTTAATTTAATCTTGGAGCTCCATTCTGGTATCATATAGTGATATCTTCTAACAGCACTAAAAATAACCTTAATAAATCAACTTCCCTCTCTAATGTACTGTATGCAAATATTAATGAAAAATACTCCAAGGTTCTCTTATTCTTTGGAGTTTATAACAAATTGGGCACTTGTTCCATTAGGAACAGTTTCAGCCCACAGGTCAGGAGTCCTGGTTTTGGAGCCAGATCTGTTCCTAGTTCTTCATGTGAATTTGGGCATCTATCATTTCCACAAAATAAAGGAGTTGAAAAAATTACCTCGAAGGTGTCTTCTTGTTCTAGCAAATACAATTTTTTTTTTTTTTAGGGAGGGAGGTACCAAGGGATTAAACTCAGGGGCACTCGACCACTGAGCCACATCCCCAGCCCTATTTTGTGTTTTATGTAGAGACAGGGTCTCACTGAGTTGTTTAGAGCCTCACTGTTGCTGAGGCTGGCTTTGAACTTGAAATTCTCCTGTCTCAGCCTCCCCAAGTGCTGGGATTACAAGTGTGAGCCACTGCACCCGGCTTAGCAAATACAATTCTAAGAATGGCAAGAAAAATATGAAGAGAAGAATAGGAATCCTGAACTAACATAGAGGTTCCTCTTCACTTTGCCCCGAAGGCCCCAAGATCATACTTGCAGGGAAGGGAAACCAGCATTTATCAAGTGTTCATTATGAACAAAGGCACCTAGCCAGAAACTTTACAGACATTATCTCATCTGTCTGCCTCAAGTGATGCCATCATCCTCATTGAGTGACCAAAGACTGCAGCTCAAGAAGGGTAAACTGCTGGGGCTAGGTCATGCAGCTAGTAAGTGACGGTGGATTTGACCCATACCAAGCCTGTTCCCTTATTTTACAGTATCAGCATGAGTTGACCAGTCTTAATCCTTTAGGGAGCTCTGGGATTACTAGTAAAGAGCCTATTGTGCACAAGAGACCTCCAATCTGTGGAGTATTCACCAGTCACTGATGCTTTACATAAATCATCTTGCAAGGAATTATTTTGGTTGAATCAAATGAAATGACCATCCCTAAAGGTCAAAACTGTTGAACACCAGCAATCTCTTATAGTTCCAACTAATATCATCCCCATTTTACTGATGAGCAGATTGAATCCAATGGAGTTAACCTGTCTGCTTTTACCCATACATTCCAGAGGTGCAGAGTAGAACCCTTCAATACAGCATAGTTTAAAAGGAAAAATACATTGTTTAAAATCATACATGTAATTAGTGGCAGAGCTAGGATTCAAACTCAGATCTGGCTATCTACATGATTTCACATCTTAGTTTCAGTGAACAGTTTTGTTTAAATCTCCATTTTCAACAGAAGAGATGAAGTCAAACTCTCATTCCAAATACAGTTAAAAAATAATAACTTTCTGAATCAGAGGAATGGCCTATCAGCCCAGGCTCTGCCCACTCACTCTTGGCTGGGTCTGGCTCTCACAGATGTTCTGTTTTCCAGGAAGGGAGCCCAGCAGGAATGGAGGTCTCTACCTTCATCCACAATGAAAACAGCTGGTGTTTGACAAATTCACTGAGTTTAGTAAAAAATTTAATTTGTATCTTAATTATCTCTCAGAAATATTGAACTTTCAAGATACTTAAAATAGGAAGCCTGTTATATGTGTAATTAAAAAGAAAAAAGAATTCCCCAAATGGAAAATTCTAGGAATTAAATATTTGAAATAAAATGTTCTCAACTTGTGACCCATATTTTCTCCTTTAGAGAAAGGACACAGTGGAAAGATTTTTGTGTAAACAAATATTATCAGTTACATGTGATTCCCATTCATGGAAGAATTTCCCTGACCTTATAGTTTCTAAGTCTCCAGAAACTACTATTTATTTACTTATTTTCTGGAGTGTGTGTGTGGGGAACCAACCTGTCTCTTGCAGCAAGTGCCTTTTCTTTTTTTTTTTTTCATTTCTCTCTCTTTTTAAAATTTGTTTATTCTAATTAGGTATACATGACAGCAGAATGCAGAAACTTTAAATCTGCAGACTTTCTTATACTATTTCAAATCCTGTCAGGTTATTTAATTTTCATCTCTTAAAAAACTGGGCTGATCTAGACAGAAAAACATATACCCCCAACCTAAACTATTCATTCAGTAATTGTTGAGATCCAATACAACTTAAAATAAAGTCCATCTGATACTGCTAACGATACTATATCAAAACTTACTACTCAAAAACTTTCAATGGCTCCATAAGTATTTTCAGCTTTTCTCCACCCATCTCTGGGCCCCAGCATACCCATTCTCTCTAATACCCACAGATTGAATGAATGCTGTTCTTCAAAAGCTGGTCAAGTCCCACCCACCTATGTTACTATTCATTTGTTCACACTCACCTCTTCTAGTATACCGTTAGCATTTGTTATGGTACTTGTTGAAGCTCACTTGTTAACAGGTGTTTATGTAAGGGTCCATCTGCTTCATTATACTGTGAGCCTCAGGAATCCCCCGCCTGTTATACTCCCGGGTCCACAAAAGAGGCCCCCTGCACTGTGGGATATTGATATGATTTGAATGTGTCCTCCAAAATTTCATGTGTTGAAAACATAATTCCCAAACTCATGCTCATGGTATTTGGAGATTCAGCCTTTGGCAGGTAGTTAGGATTAGAGGAGGTCATGAGAGAGGTAACCCCTGATGGCATCAATGGTTTTGTTTGAAAAGGAAGAAATACTCAAGCTGGTACATTTGCTCTGTCTTGCCATGAGATGCCCTCTTCCATGTTAACATGCAGCAAGAAGGCAAAACTTTTGTCTTTATAAGTGAACCAGTCTATGCATTTAGTCATAGTAACAGAAAATAGAGTAAGACAAATATACATACTTACTGGTTTTTTTTGCTTTTTTTGTGTGTGTGTGGTGCTGGGGATTGAACCCAAGGCCTTGTGTGTGTGAGGAAGGCACTCTACCAACTGAGCTATATCATATCCCCAGCTCATTTTTCTATGTTAATAAAGTGAATACACATGAAGCAACACCACAGAAAATACTAGAGTGGAATAGAGGGAGAAGGGCAAAGTGCTGTTCTGAGACCCCTCTGAAGATCCCTGTTTCAGAATTAGGCCCAGCTTCTTCTAGATGGGGTTCACTCATGGACCTGGCATGTTCTAGAGGATCTCTGCCCTCTGCCCTTGGGCACAACAGATGCTATCCTCTGCCTTTTGCTCTCTCTAGTGTGAGGAGTCCATCATTGAAGAAAGGGGAACCAATGGGATAGTCTGGTTCTTGGCTACAGAGAGGAAGCTGGTGGGAGAGGGGAAAACCAAGAGCAATCAACTTCCTTCAACAGGAGAAGTGGTGCCCAGGGGCAGAAAAAAGGAAATTATGGCCTTTAGTTACCACACATCTTCCATCCTATCTTCTCTATCTCCACTCAAGCAAATAACCTGGGTGGTATAATTGAAAGGAGAGCTATCTCTGAAATTTTCTCCCTCAGAGACTGAAATGAGATTGGCAGAAGAGTCTTTGAGGTTAACTCACAGACCTCCACAGGCTCTGAAGCAGGAGCCAGGAACTCTGATCTCAGGGAGTGGTTTCATCCATTTGCTTTCCTGACCTTGTTTTTTAAGGATTGGAGTTTTTGTTTAGAAAGAAGAAACTAGAGAGAACCTAAGGTAATTTGAGGGCACAAAGCATTTCAGTGGAAGGACAGGCCTGGGTGTGGTGCCACATTGCACAGGAAGGGCACAAACGAGGAACAGAGAAGTATATTGGATTAGGGGTGCCCACTGTGGCCATGGAGGACACCAGTGGCTCTGGTATAGTAGTGAGGGTTTGGAGCCAGGCAGACCTGGCTGTCTCCTTTAGGAATTATGTGCCTGTCACAGTCGCAGAGTTCTCATTTGGGTGATGATACAGGTCTCTTGTAAAGATTAGGGACAATATACGTGAAGGCCTATGCAGTAGCGGGTAGGTACTTATCATTTACCCACGTTTCTTCAGCCTGACTCCCTGATCCCAACACTATGATAAGTTGTTCCCTATCTTTCCTAAGTCAGAGTTTATGGTATTTTCACTCAAGGATTCCTGCCTGTGAGAGTCAGAGGAGCTAGAGAAGGTTGGGTTGTGGATATGACCATTGTATCTGTTCCCCCAAACCCTGGGAGCAGCCTTTTTTCCTGGATTGTTTACTATGTACGTGTCCCAGCAGCCTAGGATTCTGTCTGGCAACAGAAGACATGCTTGTGGGTACTCCGGGAAGTGAAACAAGAAAGGACTCTGCCACATGCCCTGGACTCACCTTATCGAACCCTCTGAATCCTCCGTGCAGACTGTTGGGCCCGTTGTTAATGGCCAGGTGATACTCCTTCCCATCCAGTATGAATGTTCCTTTGGCAATTCGGTTGGCCACCCTTCCAACCACTGCTCCAAAGTAGGGTTGCTTTTGGAGGTACCCTGCAAGGACAGGATAATAGTGTTTTTTAAAACTTCAGACAGAAGAGGAGGCTCACACTGTTGCCTGCCACTTTCTTCTTGGGAAGCCACAACTACCTACAAGTTGACCATATCACAGTCTTCGTGAAAGCACAGAAAAATGGTATTTTTTTCCCACACCTGACATTTCCCTATTCCAGACGTAATTCATATTCATTGCAAAAAGTTTTAAAGAATTTTACAACATACAAAGAAGAAATTTAAATTCTCCTTAATCTCATCACTAGAGAGAACCACTGGTAATATTCTTATTTATATCCTCCTTTCTTTCAGTGTAATGTACATATGTATTTGCTTATTTTTATAAACTGGGATCTTAGTGTAATGCAGCTTTATAATCTATCATTTTCTAAGCCAATCAGTTTTCTTAACTAAAAATGATACTTTTGTGTAGTCTTGAGAGAAAACTATCTAATTCTTTCTCTTTTTATGTTTTTGTAAAATCACATAATTAGTACATGAAAATATCTTTAATGAGAGTTAAGTAATATCCAAGGATATAAAGTAGGCTTGCCAGAGGAAATATGGGATACCTGGTTAAATTTGAATTTCAGATAAAAAATGAATAATTATTTAATAGTATTTAAGTATGTTCATAGTTTTATTCTGGATGAGACAGTATACATTGTTTACCTGAAATTTAAACCAGACTTCTTATATTTTCCTTTGCTAAATCTGACAACCTTAATAGAGCAAAACATCTTAAAAGTCTTTCTTCACTTCCCTCTTCCTTCCTAATGGCAATCACTGTTAACAGTTTGGAATGTACATTTTTTTCAAAAATTGAATTAAGTACATGCAAGCATACAGGCAAGAACACAAACACATGCATATGCTATACAAATATGACTGAGTTATACACTTGTTCTGTAACTTTTCATTTGTCAAATGTCTTAAGGTCTCTCCATGTTACTACATATCTACCATATTCCTTTCAATTGCTACAGGGCATATTGATGAGAAAATGTTGGCTTTTTTTTTTTTTTTTTTGGTAGGGAGAGTTTATAAAATCGTTACAACTTTGAACAACAGCATATTTCAGTAAAAGTACTTAAAGTACTTCTCTTAAAGTCTTTCTCTTTAAGTTCTTCTGTGGTTGGTTTATAATGGAAAAGATTAAGATTTGGAGATAGTTTGTTTTTGTAGTATCACCAAGATTCCTTCCTATTCTATTTTTCACTCAGATGCACTCTGGATTCTATTCCCCTTTCCCGTGGAACTCTGTATCCTCCATGTCTAGTTGGGATTAGCAGAGAATGCAATTCAAACATATGAACTATTTTTCCACAGCTGGAGGGGCTCTCATGATACAGACCCTGAACCAGTTTGGCCAGCTGCAGGTCATAGTTCCCATAACTCCACTGGTTGGGCACAAGTTAATCATTCTCTTCAGGTCCTGGTTCCTTCCTCATTAATCCATGGTGCCTCAGAATCTTGCCTATGAACTATTATATTATAACAGCTAACACTTAGTAATTTCTAAGTCCCAGAAACTTTCTCATGGCTCTACATTTAATTTGTGTCATCCTTAGAACATTTCTCTTAAGTAGATAATGTTAGTATCTCCATTTTACTGATGTGGAATCTGAGGACAAAAGTTTATTTAGTAACTTGCTCTAAAACACTAGTTAGCAGAGAAACTAAGTCTTGAATCCAAGTAGTCCAGCTCCTGAATCCATACTTTTTAAAATATATATATATATATATATTTTTTAGTTGTTGATGGACCTTTATTTTATTCATTTATTTATATGCGATGCTGAGAATTGAACCCAGTGCCTCACACATGCTACGCAAGTGCTCTCTACCACTAAGCCACAGCCCCATCCCTGAATCCACACTCTTAAGCATTACCTACCAGTGGTCCCTTGGTATCCTTGTGGACGTCATTCCAGGACCCCCCCAACAAAATACCAATCCCTCATATAAAATGGGGTAGCATTTTCATAAAACCTATGCACATCCTCTTTCTTTCTTCTTTCCTCAGTGCTGGGGATTGAACACAGGGGTGTTCTATGACTGAGCTACATCCTCAACCCTTTTTATTTTTATTTTTTTGAGACAAGGTCTCATTAATTTGCAGAGGCTGGCCTTGAACTTGCAATTCTCCTGCCTCAGCCTCCTGAGTATCTGGGATTATGGGTGTGTACTACTGCACCCAGCTCTTCCCACATACTTTAAATCATCTCTAGGTTACATATAATCCCTAATACATGCTGGGCACGGTGGCACAAGCCTGTAATCCCAGCACTTAGGGAGGCTGAGACAGGAGAATCGCGAGTTCAAAGCCAGCCTCAGCAACGGCGAGGTGCTAAGCAACTCAATGAGACCCTGTCTCTACATAAAACACAAAATAGGGCTGGGGATGTGGCTCAGTGGTCGAGTGCCCCTGAGTTCAATCTCCAGTACCAAAAAAAAAAAAAAAAAAAATCCCTAATACAATGTAAATGCCATGTAAATAGTTTTTATACTCTATTATTTAGGGAATGACAAGAAAAAAGTCTAAATACTTTTAGTACTATTGCAATTTTCCCCCAAATATTTTTGATCTGTGGTTGGTGGAATCCATGGATGCAAATCCATAGATACGGAGGGCCAGCTATATTTAGCAAGCACCAGGCATCTTGGTTGGCCAATCTAACAACCATCCCTAGGCACTGGTGGAGTCCATGTTCCACCAGTTCCAACCTCTCTCCCCACCTTCCTCTTTCTGAAGCTATAGCTTTAGAACCCCTTAAACAGAAGGAGTCCCAAAAGGCCAAACAAACCTCTTCTTGGTTTTGTATCATCTTCTTTTCGGACAGAAAAGGGGGTAATCCCTTTCCTGCTCACCACAAGGGTCATGGCTGACACCCCTTCAACAAAAGACAGGTTGGCAAGAGAAAAGCATATAAATTTGTTTAATTATAGTTTTATGTGACACAGGAGCCTTCAGATTGAAGACTCGAGACCCAGTGTGAACTAACCATTTTTATTCTTAGGAGAGATGAAGCGTGGACGGCCCTGTAGAAATGGAACTGGACAAAAGGATATAATCTGAAAATAGTGACAGACTGAAGGGAAAACCTTGCAAAGCCTGTCCAGATTCTTCTTGGCTTGTCTGGGTGGCATTCCTTCCTCCCAACCATGAGGCAAGACCTTTTCTAGAACAGGGGTCCTATGACCTACGATTGAACAACAGGTCAGAGAATTATTTTATGACTGACTCTTAGAAAGTGGGGAGGGGGTGTTAGAGTAATATATCTAGGTTTTAAAAAATTCTTTTAGATGTAGATGGACACAACATCTTTATTTTATTTGTTTATTTTTATGTGGTACTGAGAATCGAACCCAGTGCCTCACACATGCTAGGAAGTGCTCTAACACCGAGCCACAACCCCAGACCATATTTCTAGATTTTATGGAAAAAAGGGGGTTCTAGTTTCTATGATCTGCCTTGAGGAAGAGCAATCCTAGTTTCTATGGCTTGCCTCAGGGGAGAATGAGGGGTGACAGACAGGTGGACAAGAGAAGGCCAGAGAGAAACTTTGCTTTTAGGTTGTTTCTGCAGACATCACATTGGCTTTCTGAACCCAATAAAGTTTAAAAATGTAAAGAAAATAGCTGGGCATGGTGGCGCACCCTGTAATCCCAGCACTTAGGGAGGCTGAGACAGGAGAATTGTGAGTTCAAAGCCAGCCTCAGCAACGGCGAGGTGCTAAGCAACTCAGTGAGGCCCTGTCTCTACATAAAACACAAAATAGGGTTGGGGATGTGACTCAGTGGTTGAGTGCCCCTGAGTTCAATCCCCAGTACCAAAAAAAGAAAAAAAAGAAAAGAAAAGAAAAGCAAATTGTCTAGAAAAACTGGCTGTAGCTATTTTTTAGTTCTATCTCGATTTTTTTCCACAAGTGTTCCCAGAGCCCCCATCCTCCACCAGAGGTATAGTAGTCCATGGAGACAACCTGACAGAAAAGCTCCTGCCACTCGGGCTGGCAAGAATTCCCTTAGAACCCACAACTCCTGGCAATAGTTCATAGGCCTGTGGAGATGAAAAGTAGCTGCCAGGTCCCTGGTTTAAAATAATAGTTTTTAAGAATTAATCCATGAAGACAGAGAAACCACTTGTCCAAGCTGTCTCTGAAAAAAACCTTAACTGAACAAATAGATTTCATACTATTTTCAAATGCAATTAAGCTTTCATATCAAATCAGTTTTACAGAAAGTGACAATCCCGAAATTCTGAATAGGGCATGACTAAAAAGTTATTTTGTATTGCAGAAAATATTGTTTTATGTGAAAAGTTCAAAGTTCCTAGGTCAAGCCATGAATGCTGATTTAATCAAATCAACTGCTGAGGTGGGAGAAAGAAAAGTCTGCCCTTTTTCCTGGGCAAGGCATTGGCCAGAATAAATCAATAAATGCTTAACCATGGTATATGGTCCTTTCCATTCCTCCAAGATCCCCAACTATGAAACCAGCTTCAAAAAGCCCAAACCTGCCAGGTGTGGTGTAATCCCAGCACTTTGGGAGGCTGAGGCAGGAGGATCGCAGAGTTCAGAGTCAGCCTCCACAATGGGGGGGGGCGCTAACAACTCAGTAAGACCCTGTCTCTAAATAAAATACAAAATAAGGCTGAGGATGTGGCTCAGTGGTTGAATGCCCCCGAGTTCAATCCCTGGCACTCCCCACCCCCGCCAAAAGCTCAGACTTTTGCCAGAGTGCTCTAAAGTCTGAAATAAAATTACTCACTACTCTCCCTCAAAACTTATTAGCCCAGCATGGTAGCGCACACCTATAATCCTAGCTACTCAGAAGGCCAAGTCAGGAGAATTGCAAATTCAAGGCCAGTCTGGGAAACATAGTAAGAACCCATCTCAAAAAAAAAAAGAGTATATCTATGTCTGTATCTATCTACACACACACACACACATATATATCAAATAAATATATATGCATATATTTGATTATATGCAAACATGCATATATTAAGTAATATATAATTATATACTATAGAATGTATATTATATATTACTATAAATGTATATTTATAACACTATGAATATTAATATATCATATTATAATATTGTACAATATAATTTATTATATATGCATATATATTAAATATATGTGTGCACATATACATATATATTTAATTATTTTTTAAAACTCCAAACAAACATTTATTCCCTGAATGATTGTCCGTGGCCAGATGAAAAAAATAACTGAACTTTAATGGACAAACATTCTAATTATCCCAGACATTTTATATATATTTTTAAAGGCTGTTGGCTGCCCCAGATGAAGCTCCACACCGTTTTTTGCAGGTTTAACAAAGTGAAATAGGAAGTTCTAGTCAGATGAGGAAAGATATTTGGGGAAAAAGAAAAAAAGGAGATAAAAATGATGAATGGCTCACTTCGGTCAGACACATATCACAGATTACAGTGCATTGAATCATCACGATCCATTTGTTTCAGGGGAGGCAGCACTCTGAAGAGGTTAAAAAAAAACTTGCCCAAGGTCACACAGCATTAAGAGACAAAGTGCAGATTTAAACCAGGAATGCTCCCATGAATGTATTCTTAGGCATTTGCAATATTAAACTGCAGCCTCTAACATGATCGCTTTTATACCCATCTCCTCTGCTGAACCCAGACTTCTAAAAGCACTTTTGTTTGTTTATTTATTTATTTGAGGTTCTGGCCATCCAACCCATGGCCTCACATGTGCTGGTAAGTGCAATAATGACTCATGGAAGTAATACAAGGGTGTTTGGTGGTAACTGGGGGAGGAAGGAATGAAAAGAAAGGAATCTCATGGATTGTATGGGTAAGTTGTTTAAACATGTGGCTTATAAGCAAACATTCTCATAACAGGCTTTGAAAGAAGCCATAAGGACTGTAGGTGGGACACAGATAAAAAAGATTTTTAAAGATAAGAAATGGTAGGTAAAACTCACAGAAGGCATTACTGTTATTTTTCTAGGTCATACCTAAAAGATGGTATAATTTACCTCTTTAGAATCCTTCACAAGAAAGATCTCACTTTCCCAGGGAGAAATTGAGCCATTCTGACCTCTGGTTATGGCTGTCATCCAAGCATTTATATAATCTATCTGGGAAACTGGAGAGTGTTCACATTCAACCTGGCAGTTACAAAAGGACCATGTCTCATCGAATTACCCATGCTTAGCTCTCCCTTGTAGCTCAAAACACTTTTGGAACACAATAATGTCGAGACAATACCTTGCTCTGTCAAATCTTATTAATTTAAATTATTTACCTGTATGTTTATACATACTTACATAATCAGACATTTTAAAAAATATGTAAAGAAGTTCCTTTCCTTCATCCTGCATCCCAACTATCCTGGGTCCTTTCTTAAGGACAACCACTGTGGCTAGTTTTATTTCTTTCTCTCTCTCTCTTTTTTTTTTTTTTTGTGGTACCAGATATTGAACCCAGGGATGCTCTACCACTAAACTACACTCAAACCTCTCTTTACTTTTTATTTTGAGACAGGGTGTCACTAAGTTCCCCAGGCTGTTCTTGAACTCAATATCCTCCAGCCTTAGCCTCCAGAGTAGCTGGGATTACAGGAGTGCATCACTACGTTGGGGTTAGTAGTTTCCTAATATGGGTTTTAATAGATTAGAATTAACCAAAATAGTAGCAGAGAGCCACTTTATACTTTTCTGATCAAGGTAATATGCTTCCTATCATGACATATGTGAGTCTTATCTTCGGCAATACTAGAAGAATCTATGAGAAACTGAAAGACAAAGCCTTAAAAAGGGAACTAGGGTCCACTTATGATAACCCTGAAGATGGATGAACATATTTGAAAGCATTATTTAATATTCTGAGGGTGTTTTCCCCTCAACTTCTCTTTAGAAAATAGCTTTCTTTGAAAATAATTAAATTATCTAAATTGTAGCACAGGAATGAAAATGTCCATCTTGGACCAGCACCAAGAAGAATATTTGAAATGCTTTGATTCGAATTGGCATTTCGTGAAGCTGTGATGCCTTCTGCTAAGAAAATGCCATTAAACATTCTCAACATATGTTGGTACTAGGGAGGGCAATAAAATACCGGCTAGATCACTGTAATCTAAGGGGAGCTACAGTGTTTTCTCCCTTTGAAGAACATTTGAGAACATTTGGGGATGATTCTTTCACCGAGACTCCCACAAGGTTTACAGTCTCACACAGGATTATGTGAATGCCTTTGCACTTCCACACCTATCAGGAAACTGGTGCTTCCTGGGTGCCCTGTCATCAGGAAGCATGTCATCACGGCTCACATTCCATATGAATTCCAAAGATGCCTTGTGCTTTCAGATTCACATGACTCTTATCTCAGAACTAAAAATGGCAAGAAACCAGGGAGGTTTGCGAGTGTCTGCAAGCACTGGATAGTACCTCTCTGAATAGTGATAAAGGATAGTGCCCATATCTTTTTAGCTCCAATTTTTCCCCTGGATCAGGAATTCCAGGCCACATATCCAATTCTCCTTTGACTCCTTGAGCAATTTTGCATGTGTCAAGCAAACTCTTTGAGCTGGGTGTGGTGGGCAAACTGTGATCCCAGCTACTTGGGAGGCTGAGGCATGAGAATTTGGAGTTTGAGGCTGGCCTGGACAACTCAAGGAGATCCTGTCTCAAAATTAAAATGAAAAGGTCAGAGATGTAGCTCCGTGGTATAGCGCTTGTCTAGTGTGTGTGAGGCACAATACCAAAAAAAAAAAAAAAAAAAAACCCAAAACGATGTAATCTTTTGTGATGCTACTGCTGCCTAGAAAAGGGTTATGCTATCAGCAGAGACAAGTGACTCAGCAAAGTGATTACGGAGAATCTTTTTTGGTCACTTGCCTGTCCTTTTGCCTTCTAATTCTGAAGGTGTGTGGATACACAGAGGAAGGGAAGTGACGCTGATCTTTCTCTCACATCCCCACACCTTCTTACCAGCCTCCTGTACCAGCCTCCTCACTTAAGTTGCTGCTAAAGAAGCTACCTGCTTCTCCATATCAAGCCGTGGGGATCCAGGACAGGTGAAGACAAGCAGAGGTGATCAACAGGACCTTCAGCAATATCCTTTTTTTTTTTTTTTGGTACCGGGGATTGAACTCAGGGGCACTCGACCCCTGAGCCACATCCCCAGCCCTATTTTTTTGTGTTTTATGTAGAGAAAAGGTCTCACTGAGTTGCTTAGTGCCTCGCCCTTGCTGAGGCTGGCTTTGAACTCGCGATTCTCCTGTCTCAGCCTCCCTAAGTGCTGGGATTACAAGCGTGAGCCACCGCGCCCGGCTTCAGCAATATTCTTAAAATAAATTTTGTTAAGGAAACTGAGAGCAAAGGTTTTTTTTCCTAAGGGGAAAACAAAACTCAGAGTTTTCCTTTTCACCCCAAATCATGAACCAAGTTAAACATCTAAATAATGGAACAGACAGACACACCAAAAGGGAAACCTCAAACCTCTTCTCATGCCCAATTTGTCCACACCCCAATACCCAGCAGAGCATATTAATTGTTTCCCTTCGCCAATTTTATTTCAGACCTCATTTTCTGTTTGGCTACGCTGCAGTACCAAGAGATAGCACCATGTACACTTTCTCTTGCTGCAATCCAACAGCAATTGTAATTATACATTTGTGCAGTTATTTGGGTTAAAAACCATCTCCTTAGCTCAACTTCAAGCTCTGTGAAGGGCGTAGGGTGGGGGCTTGTCTGTGTTGTTGAATGAGTTCCTTCACTTACCAGAGTTTTAAAATGCATGAATTAACACATGATCCTATTTGCCCATGGACCCCAAAGAGATTAAAGTCCATCTAGTTAGAGTTGATTTTCTCCTGAAAACGTCGTTTAGTACGATGTTATTGAGCAGCAAGGGGTCCTCAATTAGCACCCCGTATTGGGAGGCTGGGCTTCCTAACTAGAGCAGCCAAGCTCTCCGCTGAGCTTACACTCAGCTTAGTTACGGAGCATTTCGGAAACAATCAGTCCTCAAAGAGAATCTGGTGAAGAAAAGAGTTAAGCAGAAGACGCAAATCTGATTTTCCTTCTTCTGAAAAGTGCAGAAAGGGTAGAAGGAATAGCCACACCCCCTGTTGCCCGCAGTACAAAGTTCGCTCCAGGGCTGCTGGAGTTTTGTCTTACTCGTAATTGACTTTTTGCGTTAGCTGAGGCAAAGCCTCAATGGATAACCAGTAGCCAAGAAACTAAGTCCTTTAGCAACTTGGAATCATTCTGAGTTTTCTTTCTTTTTTCCCAAGCTCCAGATCGCCACGGCGCCCTTTTAGCCGATCCACGCACTCCCAAGATAGACGGTTCCAAGCTCACTCAGGGACTTTGACCTTAGTCCCCCGCCCCACAGGCGGCGTGAAGGGTGGGCCTGGCCATCCCCGCAGCCGGAGCGGGGTGTAACCCACCTTCCAACTCGGCGAAGCCGAGAACCACGTCGGAGGCTTTCCCTTGCCTGTCTTTGACCTCCAGAGCTGTGATGGTGCAGCCCCAGGAGATGATGTCCACTTTCAGCAGGTCTGACTGCAGCTGGAACTTCTCCACTGTCCCTCCCCCCGAGGGCAGCTCTCCAAACACTGTTTTGGTCACCGAAACCATGGGGGAAAGTTCGGGGCGTGTAGCTACTCCCAGCTCTTAAAACTCCAGCAGCAAAGCTTAGGAGCTACCCAGGTTTACTGGAGAAGGGGCGGCACTCGGCTCAGGCTCCTCCTCTTCCTTGCCTGGATTTATAGCAAGTGACCACTCCTGCCAAAAATATCCTCCGGGACCTTTCTATATCCTTCCTTTGCTTGAGGTGACAGAAAGGCAAACCGTGTATTTACTGGCCCTGGCTGCACTGCATGTTGGGAATGGTAGTCTTTGGGAGGTGAAATTGCATTTTGGGGCCTGTAGTCGTTTAAAACCCAAATCTTGAGTTCGTTGTGTCCCAGCCCCTTCTCCAGCACACTTTCTCAGCGTGCAATGATCTGGTCATTGAAGTTGGTGGCTGATTGTCAGACAAAGTACTGGAAAATGCAGAAAGCAGAATTAGAGACAATGAGACAGATCTTGGGGGGAAATTCTGGTTAAACTCTTTGATCTAGGACATAAGAGTACAGAGGTAGTTTAGAGAGGGGGTAAATCATTGCAGGCTTCTTAGCACACTGATTGAAGATCCGCATATTTTGTAGCACCTGATGAAGCCCTGGACATGGTCCTGTTGGAGTCACTACTCAGGAGCCTCCCCAGACAGTCGGCCAGCAGTAGCAGCCTAGACGGGGTCTGGTAGAGGGGTTAGGCCCTCTTATGGAAGTCTTATGGAGACTTTCTTTTCTTCAGGTGACCAAGGAGGACCCATGGGTATCTACCCGCCTTGTTCCTGAAGTCCAAAGTTCCTTTATGAAAGAATCAAGGGAACAGATATTTATTGTATTCCCTGTAAAGGTCAAGTACTGTACCTTTGTTGTCTCCTTTACAAGTAGGATGAAGTTCTTAAGTATGTACAGTTTGGAGAAGAAAGACACTGAAGTCATTAAATTCTTGTCATGCTTTAGTGGGCCTCAGAATTAAAAGCAGATTCCTAGGCCCACTCCTGCAATTTCTGATTCTGGGAACCTAGGACAAGATTCAGGAATCCTCATGTTTTCCCAACCCTCAGGTTATACTAATGCAGATTATCTGGGTCCAGACTTGAAATACTGCTCTAAGTTCTGATAACTAACTCAGATATTTTCTCTGAAATTAGGCTCTGATGGCAGAAGACTAAACCTTAAAAGACTATGAGATAAAATATAGGCATCTCTGTATTTCTTTGCTAAATGTGGCAAAGGGTGTTGGCCCTGGGAAGGAAGGGGACACTGGGAACCTAGAGACGTGTTTTGCTTAATCCATCTGTGTACCTGTCCCTTGTACTTGGCTCTGCTTTTTTTTTATTTTTATTTTTTTATTTTTAAATTTTTTTTTTTTTTAGTTGTAGATGGACACAATGTCTTTATTTTATTGTTTTGTATGTGGTGCTGAGGATTGAACCCAGGGCCTCACGCATGCAAGGCAAGTGCTCTACCACTGAGCTACAATCCCAGCCCTTGGCTCTGCTTTTGACCTGGTTCCTGGGTGCTTCAGACGGTGTCCAGCTAGACTGTGGTGAGTGCAAAAATGCATCTGTGATCAGGAAATCAGGGGAACTGGGATCATGTTCCAGTAATCAAATGCTAATAAGACATAATAACTGTCTCACAGCCTTTTCTGCCTTTGTAGTTTGAAGGAATATTTAGCATTCTTGCCACAAAGCCTCGATTCTTCATCATGAAACGAGAATTTTAATAGCAAAGGAAAAAAAAAAAAAAAAAAGGAAAAAGCGTTTTCAACAGGCTTCAGTCAAGCACAACCTAGAATAACAAAAAGACCCAAACAAGTCAAATTACAGACCACACCACACTCATACAATAACCGATGGGCACTCTTGTGTGCTGCTTCATCAGAAATTCTCATAAACTCTGCAAGTCTCATCAGCCATTTACCATTTGTGCCTGACTCATATACAAGCCCTTTTGGTAATGCTGTGTGAGCAAGTATGTCTTACAATCTCTTCTGTGTAATTTCTGTGAGCAGGAAGACTGCCTTTTTTTTTTTTTTTTTGCCTCCTGTTCTCAATGTTCTGCAAAGTTCATGCTGTAACAGAAAGAAATAAATTCATCTTGAGTGGCCAGCTCTGAGTGTCGCCAGGGGAAGTCTTGTTGCTTGACTTGGTAGAAAATGAAACATATCAGGATTTCTTAATTTCATTTTTCTTTCACTTTGAAGTGAACCTAGACTTGGATCCCACCCCCACTTCCTCATTCTACATAGAAACTGCAGGGTCTGCTTTTCTGGGACTTCTTAGATGTTGTTGAAGCCTTAAGCGATTGACAAGCTGATACACAGAGGAAATTCTCTGAGATACGGTAACAAAACCAACTTAGAGTTTGTCTATAAAGAGACCTGGAATAGGTCTTCTGTCAGCTTGATATGTTACTGAGCACCTGTTTTCTTTCTCATTCCTCTGAACTCCGTGGTGTTTACTGTCAATTCTCTGCAGTGGGCACTTAGTGTTCACCATCTGAAATCATTTCTTTCCTTTCCATGAGAAGGTTTTGTTGTTGTTGTTTATTCAACTATTGGCTTCTTGACTCAATATTTTGACTTACACAACTTTTTTTTGTAACTCAAACTCATTATATTTGGTTTTAGATGGAAAACACCTGTATCAGGAAGCCAGGAATACTTGGGAAAGTTCCAGCAGGTTCATGGGAGGTAGAATTCAATTCAATTTATCAACAATTTTGGAGCAGGTTCCAGGGAACATATTATGGGGGCATGTAAAAGTTATTCAGGAAGATGGACTCAGTTTGGCTATCTGTGTTGTATGTCAACATGTTGTTTGTCAACTATTCTGTGAGTATGTGCTGGATATTGTGCTCAGTGCTGGTTATACCTTAATAAATAAACATGATTTTTGCATTCAAGTAGCTTATAGTTTAATGTGATATAATCCTCATCTTTATCCTCCACAAATACTTCAGTAAAATCTTCAAAATTTAACTATTAGCTAATGCTGGATGAAACAAAGTGGCACTGGTCTGGCTTCAGGTTTTGTAATTTCAGGATTGCTCAAAGATGACAAGTCATATTGAGATTATTTTAGAATTTCCTTGCACCAAATATGGTGACTGTTACATATTAGATGCTCAATAAATAATTGTTAAGACTTGGGGGTATATCTCAATGGTTAGAGTACTTGTTTAGCATTCATGAGGCTCTGGGTTTGATCCTCAGCACTACAAAACAAAACTATTTTTTAAAAATAATTTTTAGTTGTCAATGGATCTTTTATTTTTTTATTTATATGTGGTGCTGAGGAATAAACTCAGGGCCTCACACATGCCAGGCAAGCACTCTGCCACTGAGCCATGATCCCAGCCCAAAACAAAACTACTGAATGAATACATAATACATTAATATGTACAAATAATATTGTGAAGAATTGGCTGTGGTATCAGGAGACCTGAGTTCAAGAGACACTAGCACTTACTGGCTTGATAATTAGCTCAACCACTCTGAATTTTGGGTCCTTCCTCTATAAAATGGGAATAACATCACAAGATCAATCCATCCAATTATTTCTGATGTTGATGGACCTTTAGATTATTTAGATGTTGATGGACCTTTATTTTATTCATTTATTTATATGTGGTGCTGAGACTCAAACCCAGTGCCTCACACATACTAGGCAAGTGCTCTACCACTGAGCCACAACTCCAGCCCCTCCATCCAATTATTTCTAATTGAATGTTAGGATACTAAAGTTCTAAAAATTTACTGGGCACTGTGTTAAGCACCCCTGACTCAGGCACTATTATCTAATACAGAAACTGACACATAGGTTAAGTAACTTGTTCAAGGTCACATGAGTAGTGAAAGGACCAGACTAAAGCCATTTTGTGACTCTAGGCCTCTTGTCCAGAGCCCTAGGTCCCCCACCCAGTTACTGGAAGTTGCAACACAACAGCACCCCTCCCTGGCGCCAAAAAGTGGTTCTGCAACTTGAGTCAGCTAATCAGAAGGCCAGGCAATGAGCTCATTGTAGCCAGACCTATCAATAACCTAAAGGTCAACTGGGCCCATGGTAGCCAGACCTATCAGTCTAAAGGCCCACTGACCACCCAGTGACTTCACCCATCCCCATCCAATCCTACTGCTGTTTCCCCTGCGCGCATGTAACGCCAAGGCATGTACTCCCCTGCTTGCGATTGTAACCCATAAAAATCCCTGCTCCCCTAGACTTGGGGCCGTGCTTCCTAACCTGCTGCAGCGGTGTGGGTTGGCGGACCCTGCTCGAGTTTGAATTAAAGACCCTTTTGTGATTACATCGGAATTGGACTCCTGGTGGTCTCTGGTGGTCTCGAGTCTGGGCATTACAATTAGTAAGTCAGGAAACCAAGATTTGATCCTAGGTAGCTTGACTGCAGAGATAGGAGCACTAAACCACTTCCTTATCTGCTGCCTGGTATTATGATCATCTGAGAACATGGATTCCAAAGCACTTTGTTTATTCTAGTATTTTACAGTAATGTAAAATGTTCATTTCTAATTGTAAGGTAATTGCGAATTTTTAAAAATTGGTTTCTCACCTGGTGCAGTGGCATGTGCCTGTAATCCCAGCTACTTAGGAGGTTGAGGCAGGAAGATAGCAAGATCAAGACCACCTTCTGCAATTTGGAAGGAGTGTGTCTCAAAATAAAAAATAGAAAGGACTGGGGATGTAGCTTAGTGGTAAAGCACCCCTGGGTTCAATTCCCAGCACTGATAAAAATTACAAACAAACAAACAAAACAACATAAAAACCAAGAGTGTTTTACCCTTGAGCTACATTTCCAGTCATTTTTATTTTATATTTTGAGAGAGATTCTAAGTTGTCCAGGTTGGCCTCAAACTTGTGATCTTTCTGCCTCAGCCTCCCAAATTGCTAGAATTACAAGTGTGTGCCACTGCACCAAGCATGAATTAGTTCATGTTGGGCTCATGAGGTTATTATATTTACTTACCTAGGAAAAGAAGGGTCTAAGGAGAAGACTTTGTCCTTAGTACCCACAAGTCCTAGAAACAAGGCGCTCATCACCTCTGGACTTACTTCATATTTATTTATTTATTATCACAGGCTACTGTGGTTTGAATGTGCCTCTCAAAAAGATGTGTTGGAAACTTAATCCCCTGTACAACAGTTTTGGGAGGTGGGGCCTATTGGGACGTGTTTAGGTCATGAGAGCGACACCTTCACAAATGGATTCATGCTGGTTGTAAAAAGGCCTGAGGCTGTGGGTTTGATCTCTGTCTCTCTGTTGCCTTCACTAGCCCTTCCACCTTCCACCATGGGATGATGCAGCAAAAAGCTCCTTACCAGATGCCAGCCCTTTGATCTTAGACTCCGCAGTGTCCAAAACATGAGAAATTAATTTCTATTGTTTAAAAATTATTCAGTCTGTGGTGTTTTGTTAACACTTCACAAAATGGATTAAGACATATCTCTTGCCAAGAGAATGGAGGCTCAAATAGAGTGGGAAATGATCCCTCCCTGGAAGCCACTCCTTGAGGTCACATATATTCAGTCATTGATCCTAGAAAATAGATCCAACACCACAATGCATAAGAAGGAGTTTTCTTAAGGTTTGTGGGAAGGCAGGAAAGAAGTAAAATCATACAGCACTCAGGAACTTGAAAATATTTTGAAAGGATGTTCTTTTCTCCCGGAGTTCCTCTCCCCAACCAATTGCCTCGTAAGTCTCCTACTCTTTTGCACAGCTTAATAAATATTCCTTCTAAAAATCATTTCAGAACCTCACTTTGCATTGTTCACTCAGTAACATGGCAGTCCTGTCCTTAGTTCAAATACAATCATTATGATCCCTTCCTTATATTTCTTAGGGTCTCAGTTTATCCTACCACCATTATTAATGAATTCTTGCATGTATTACCAGAAAATTACTATGCCTATACAAGGATATGTGCACAGCACACACATAAAAACACAAATGTGCACACACACGCACACACACACACCTCTCCAGGACTGCTGTAAACCGGCACACAGCAGCATGCAGTACTCTCCAGCCAGCCATAGTGGGTTATGATTTACAGAGGCCCACACTTTCCTAGTTTGTCAAATATTTTGAATGTCATGGCCATGTATAGCCTCTTTGAAAACATAAGCAGCTGAAAGAATTAAAAATAACTGTCTGAGATGAGCGACAGTAATGGCTGGGGAAGGGTAGAAGAAGAGACTATTGTTGTATATTGTAACTATATTTTAAAAATTTTTCTTTAGTTGTCAATGAAAATTTTATTTTATTCACTTATTTATATGTGGTGCTGAGAATTGAACCCAGTGCCTCACACATGCTAGGCAAGTGCTCTACCACTGAGCTACAACCCCAGCCCTATTGTAACTATTTTAATTATACTTGTATGCATTAATTTTGATATTAGAACAGAATTTGAAAAAATAACCAAATTTGAGTATAACTGCTGATAAAACAAAACAAAATCATATTATACTTAACTCTTTTTTAAATTGACTTTTGTTACTTGACCATACATAGAGTTTGGATTTTTTCTGCACCATTTTTTGTAGACTGATTCAATTCTTTTTTTTTTTTTAAATATTTTATTTATTTATTTTTATGTGGTGCTGAGGATCGAACCTAGTGACTCATGCATGTGAGTCAGGCGCTCTACCATTGAGCCACAATCCCAGCCCCTGATTCAATTCTTATAATAACTGCAGAGTATTCCACTCAGTAAATGTACCACAATTCATCTTTTATTGATAGACATTCAGGTTGTTACCAGTATTTGGGATTATAAGAAATGTTATCATGGATGCCTAAGTATATATTGTTTTATGTAGTTAGGAATAAAGGTAGAATAGATTCCTACTAGAAATGCTGGATCAAAGGGAGAATCTGGAATTTATTCTTTTTTCTTTCTTTCTTTTTTTTTTTTTTGGTACCAGGGATTGAACTCAGGGGCACTCCACCACTGAGACATATCCCCAGCCCTATTTTGTGTTTTATTTAGAGACAGGGTCTCACTGAGTTGCTTAGCACCTCACCATTCCTGAGACTGGCTTTGAACTCACGATTCTCCTGTCTCATCCTCCTAAAGTGCTGGGATTACAGGTGTGCACCACCATGCCCAGCTCGGAATTTATTTATTTTAAGCTAAAACTTGTTTCTGTTTCAACTTTTTTATTTGAAGAATTTCAAACCTACAGAAAATTGGAAGAAAGAACAACATATACTCCATACATGTATTTGCCGATTTTTAAGATTAATTTGGATTCTTTCCTCTTGCTCTCTAATTATATTACTATTCTCCTCCTCCTCCTCCTCCTCTTTCTTTGTCATTGAGAGTAAGCAGTGGGTGTCATAATCCTTCACCCCTAAATATATAAGCATCTATTGTCTAAGAACAAGGATATCCTCTGCTTCATCACAGTATGATTATCAAATTTTAGAAATCTAATATTAAAAATATAATTATCTAATTCATAGTACATATTCAAGTTTGATCAATCTCCTCAATAATGTCTCTTTTTTTTTGGTACTGAGGATTGAACTCAGGGGTACTCAACCACTGAGCCACATCCTCAGCCCTATTTTGTGTATTATTTAGAGACAGGTTCTCACTGAGTTGCTTAGCACTTCGCCATTTCTGAGGCTGGTTTTGAATTTGCAATTCTCCTGTCTCAGCCTCCCAAAGTGCTGGGAGCCACCACGCCCAACAATAATGTCTTTTATAGTGACTTTTTAATGTAGCTTAGGATCCAATCCAGGTTTGTGCATTACAGTTTACTGTCTTGATGTTTTGATCTCCTTTTAACTACAGAACAGCTCCGTCATATCACTTTCTGCTTCCTCAGAAACCTTCATCCAATCATTTTAGCACTTATGAAAGGTTCATACCTGAATCAGTTGCTGCTATAGCAGAAGGTAAGTTTTTCGTATATCCAAAGAATATTATATATGTATGCATGCATATGTATGTGCTGTGTGATTTATTTATTTTGGTTCTAATCCTTACACTAGCTGTGAAAACACTCTCCATTATCTGAGTGAAAATGTATCTTCCTGAATTTGAATCACTAGTTCAGAGTCATTTAGTGCTGTAAATTATAGAGCTGTGAATTGAATCTAGAGCACGTTTCCCTATATCATCCTGCCTCTCTGGTAGGCATTGATAGTCAGATGTATATTGGACCCTGTTAGTGCTCTGGAAAAAATGTTGATTGATTTTTTCTTAGTTTGAGTCAGTGATGATGTAGTAGCACCCCCTCCTCTACGGAATGTCTTTTTTTTTTGGTACCGGGGATTGAACTTAGGGGAACTCTACCACTAAGCCACATCCCCAGCACAATTTCGTGTTTTATGTAGAGACAGGGTCTCACTGAGTTGCTTAGCATCTCGCTGTTGCTGAGGCTGGCTTTGAACTCGCGATTCTCCTGTCTCAGCCTCCCAAAGTGGATAACAAGCGTGCGCCACCGATCCCGGCTACAGAATGTCTTCCTTAAGCTTCTCCAGAAATCTTTACCATAATTGATCTTAGGACTATCAGCAAAAGAGTCTCTACCAAAGAGTTCAATGCAGTCCAAGTTCTTACTTCCTGTTGCTCTGTGTAAGGAGCATATGCCATGGGCATGCCTAGACATGCAGGGGACTCCCTGGGTTGCTGGCCATAAGGAACAGCAGCCACTGACTTGCTTAGTCATGCCTGCTTGCAATGATGGGGGCCAAAAAGAAGTCCAGCTCATGCAATCGAGGGGCCCAGCCCATGCAATCGACAAAGGAGCATTGGTGGGCACCTAACATCAGGCCTACTGGCTACGACTGATGGGGGGGGGGCACAACCCATGCCCATGTGCAGAAGGAAGGCCCAGTAGCAATTATACTATCTCACTGGCCATAACCAATGGACATTGACTTTTTAAAAAAATTTTTTAATTTTTATTTATTTTATTTTTATGTGGTGCTGAGGATCTAACCCAGTGCCTCACGCATGCGAGGCAAACGCTCTACCACTGAGCTACAATCCCAGCCCGGACATTGACTTTTACTGGGTGTAACCAATCACCAGCCCACATGACCAACTTAGTCCACACTACCAACTTGGAACTGCTTTTAAACTGCTGGCCCTGCTACAGTTTTTGGGCCTTGCTCCAAGGACATCAGTGAGACTGGCCACCTTGCTGTTTGTCCCTGGGTCAGCTCCACCATTCCCTGACATCCAGCCGTCAGCTGAAGAGAACCACCAGACAAGGACAACATCTGCTCTTTGGCTAAGAGAAGTCACCTGGCATCGGAGGTACTTTGGGGCTCGTGGTTGCCCTAGGATTGTATGAATTAGTTGTGAAGTTTAGTTGCCCTAGGATTGTGTGAATTGTAATATTTAGTTGCCCTAGGATTGTGTGAATTGCAAGCAGGACTCAACCACCCTAGAATAGTGTGTATCAAATGCTAGTTGGGGTGCTCCAGCACGCCCAATACTTTTTGCATTAATTAATTATATTGGATATTGTTGTGATTGAACATACACTTGCATTTAAAGACAGTTCGCCTCCAAGTAATTATTAATTATACATGTCGCTGGTGACACTCTGTCTTGCTTGGCCACTGGCCTAAAAGAGATCAGCACTCCAGGTGCAGAACACCCCCTTACTAGTTTTTCAAAAACATTTTTGGACTAGCTAGTGTAGTAACAATATAATGATTGATAAGTTTTTTTTAACGGGAAGTGTGTTTGCAAATGTAAAGTGTAACAAGAAGGACAGATCCTTTAACAAGGCCTCTGGCCTTGGGGCTGAGCTTCACAGAGATGTTTACATTTCAGCGATAAGAGAAGATGTTACTAATTGGGCTCCATGTCAACAGCTGGCAGGGGGAGGAAAGAAAGAGGAGAAGAAGCTTTCCCCTTTTCAGGTGCTGTACTTGAAGGGTTAACTTGCCCAGAACAGTAAAAGAAAAAACCGCTTTTGTGTGAGATTCTGCAGATTGTGAACTTCTGAGCCCCTCCCCTTACATGTGGGGTATAAAGTTCTGAAACTGCCGGAATTAGTTCAGGGGAATTAATTGATTACAGTGAAAGCTGTACCCTCTGAACTGATTGTAGTCAAATAAACCTGCTTCCTGTTTCCTATTCAGTGTCTGGCCTCATCTGTCCCTACAACAATGGTGCCATTGGGGCTTTTGTTATTCCTATTCTTTGCTATGATAATAGATATTTACTCAATTTTATGAGTAGCTTCAAAACAAGTCCCTTATCCAGTCCTCTCTGACTTGATTATAGCATCTAACTCTTCCTATTTATAGAAATTCTGGAGCAACAACTAGCCCAAGCATATTCTTTGCTTTTATACAGATGGGATAGTCACTTGTAGGTGTCCTTTGTGACAGCAATGCTTTTAAGAGTTAGAATTCTTTTTTTTTTTTTTTTAAATATTTTTTTAGTTGTTGATGGATCTTTATTTTATTCATTTAGTATCTATATGTGGTGCTGAGGATCGAACCCAGTGCCTCACGCATGCTAGGCAAGCGCTCTACCGCTGAGCTATAGCCCCAGCCCTTTTTTTTTTTTTTTTTTAAATATCTTTATTTTTATGTGGTGCTGAGGATCGAACCCAGTGCCTCCCGCGTGCTAGGCGAGCACGCTACCACTGCGCCATAACCCCAGCCCCTAGAATTCTTTTAGTTCCAAAAGTTATAAACCAATTCCAACTTGGTTTAGGCAAGAAGGGAAACTTATTGGCTAACCAAGTGAAAATTCCTGTCTTTAGGCATGGATGGATCTAGCCTAATTTATGTCAGGAGAACTTGGTTTTTCTTGCCCACTTGATTTTGTTTTCTACCACATTGACTTTAGTTTCAGAACTGCTTTTTTTACCTAGTGATTTCCAGCATCCCTAGGTTTATATTATCCTATGTTTGCAATCTCAGTATAAAACAAGGTTTCCACTTCTAGTAGTGGTGACAGAAGTCTCCAAATTGAATATCTGGGCAGACTTGGGTTAGATGCTCTTCTAAACCAATTACTTGGTGCTTCATAGGGTGGAATTGGCTTCATCCAACAATATGGACTGGGAGTGGGGATGAGTGATTCCCTAAGGCAAAATCTGAATTGCTGTTCCAAAAGTGAGAATGGATGCTGAAAATGCAAAAGCAATATACATACCTAAAAAAGAATGATGGGGCTAATTTCATTAAAGAATTGTGAACATGTTGGAAATTGGAAGTAAGGGAAAAAAACACACAGGAAGTTATTGTAGAGAAATTAAGCATTAAAATATTTTGACACATCAAAATATTATCCATGTCTCATGGAAGAGCTTTCAATATTTTGTCAGTGGTTCAGTTGCAGGTTATTGACACATCCTTACATTTACTCTTTTTTTTTTTTTTTTTGTCAATGGACCTTTATTTTATTTATTTATTTACATGTGATGTTGAGAATCAAACCTAGGGCCTCACACATGCTAGGCAAGTGCTTTACCACTGAGCCACAACCCCAGCCCCTATATTTACTCTTGTTTCATCTTTGATCTCCTGATTAATGTGGTAGTGATGCAAACTTGTTTGAGCCTTTCTCAATATTTTCAATTACTCTGCTGTTTTTCAAAGGATATGAGCTGCCAAACACATAAATAAGAACTCTCAGAATGGGTAGGTCAAGGAATTTGTTCTCTAAGTCCATTTGGATTCTATTCCCTATAATATAGAATTTTATATTAAAAGGTATTGGTGAATATAATACTAGACAGAAAATAATGTTTAAGCAACTGAAAAAAAATATGTCATTCAAAAGTGGAGAATTCACTTGCATAATTTTGACAGCTTGATTCAAGTTAACAATGCCTTTTGATATTGCTAACCACGGGAACCATGCATGATATGATCTTCTTAATTCTCATATAACACTTACCCAAGAGGTCCCAAGTAGCATACATTTGTCACTATTTAATTTCCTGCTTTTAAATGAATTATATTTGACTTCTTTTGAGTAATAAACATTCAAAAAGATCTAATAAGCATGATTTTTTTTTATCAAATCAGAAATTTGGAAAGTTACTCTTTGATTAGTTAAGATTAAATTTGGCTACTTGTAATAGAAATCCGAAATAACAGTGGCTTAAGAGAGATACAATTTGATTTCTCTCAAAAATCATCTAGAAGTAGTTAGATCTGGTGAATCCAACCCGACATGCAAGCTAATAAATTATTGGTTCATGGATGCTAGAAGAAGACACAAGACTCCTGAATCTGAAACAAAGGATTTTATTACTGTCTGCATAATGAGAAACATACTCATCATATTGGTGTTAGTTCCCCTTGTCCCCTAAGATCCATGGAGGCAATGTAGAAGGACTAAGGTGGAACTCATAATAGGTTAGCATTACACCTGTAATCTACCATTTTTATGGTGAGTAGTAAACAAGCCTGCTCTTTGTCAAGTAAAAGATGTTACCTCATACTTCATGGCTGCTCACTGCAAACATAACCCTGAGAAATGGTTGACTAAAGAGTGGTCAGGGTTTTTCATTTTTTGGTATATCCAAAAAGATGTTTAGGATGTTTAGATATTTAGGACCCAGGACACTGGCAGATCAACTCTCTCTGCAGGTGGTCCAAGACTGGTAGGGCAGCTCTGCTTAATGTCATCTGGAATCTAGGCTCCTTCTAACTTGTTGTTTTACCATACATAGAATATAGTCTGAAATCCATTTGGCTAACAAAGTGTAACTCCATGTCTACAGTTAAGGCAGCAGAATGGGAAGAGAGGATACTGGGAGAAGGAATGTTGGAGAAAGGGTGTGACCCCTCCCTTTAAGGATATATCCTGAGAGTTCCATACATCACTTCCCCTCATACTTGATGGCCAGAACTTATTAAAATAATCATATTAAACTGCAGAGTAGGGTTGGAAATATATAATCTTTATTTTAGGCATTCTATTAATGTATGAGGGAGAAGACTGGGGAATAAACAGGACTCTGCTACACTCTATCAAAAATTGGTAGTATTTAAATACATACTTTCTTGGAAACTTGGAGGATTGACACTGCCACCTCATTCCTTCTATCTTTCATACATAATGAGAATTTGTGCCTGTGACAGATGATGATGCACTTATGCATGTTGGGCTAAAGACCTGGAGGATCAAAGCGGGAAGGCCTGAAGGAACCTAGATGGAGTCATTATGCCTAGAAGGTAGGAGTACAGAGTGGAAACCACTTTGGTGATGAGCCTGTCAACAGAGAAGTTCAAGCCACATGAGATTTGTCCCCAACCCTCACAGAACTGGACCCCATAAAGGACATGGAAAATCCAAGGTAGTCAGCCCAGAACTTGGCTGTTTGTGTCTTGGAAGGGGAGACTGAGGCTGAGATGGAGGAAAGGTTTTCCAGGAGTCATCTCTCACCCAGTATAGGGACAGTAAGACCAAGTGACTGGGAACAACCTGGGGTACCATCCAAGTAGTATGCAGCTTAAGTCTTCAGGGATGATCTTGCAGCTGGTTAATGGGAGTTCTGTAGTGTAGCTCTCTAGTCCCAGAAAAGCTTTTCCCTGGAAAACATGAACTTTTGCTCAAAGTAGAAGCACTTGGCTGGCTAATTGTTCTTGGACTTGTTGTACAACACATTGGGCCTCAGTTATATCCTTGATTTTGTGCCATCTTCTACTAAGTTAACCACATCTCTCTTCCTGCAGGGAGGTGAGACAATCATTGACCACTGCTGTAGTTTGAATTTTAAGTGTCTCCCAAAGGTTCATGTGGTAAAGTTTTGGTCCCCAGTGAGGGGCTATTGGGAGATGGTGGAACTTTTAAGAGGTGAAGCTTAGTGGGAGGTCTTCAGGTCACTGAGGGTACATCCTCGAAGGGATATGCTCCTTCCTCTTCCTTTCTGTTTTGCTTTCTGGCCATAAATTGAACAGTTTTATTCTACTATGCACTTACGCCATGATGTATTTCCCTGTCACAGGCCCAGAAGCAACAGGGCCATTCAGTCATAGTTTTGAAATCTCCAAAGCTATGAGCCAAAATAAAACTTTTCTCTTCATAAGTTAATTATCTCAGGTATTTATTATAGTGGTAAGAAGCTGACTAATACAACCAGGTTAACTTTGTTCTAAGTGGGATCCTAGCAGAGGGAGTTCCTATTAAGATACACCACATATAAAAGCAGAAAAGGAAGGAGGCCTCTTTGAATGGCTTCAGTTATGTCGTTAGGGTCCCCAAGATGTTTTTTAGGGGGCAGAGGGTGGTGGGAATTGAACTCAGGGGCACTTGACCACTGAGCCACATCCCCAGCCCTATTACGTATTTTATTAAGAAGCAGGGTCTCACTGAGTTGCTTAGTGCCTCACTTTTGCTGAGGTTGGCTTTGAACTCATAATCCTCCTGCCTCAGCCTAGCAAGCAGCTAGGATTACAGGTGTGCGCCACCATGCCCGGCTCCAAGGTTTTAATGTGTCCCCTCCACAATTCATATTGAAATTTACCCTAATTGTGGTAGTATTAAGAGATGGGATCTTTGGGGAAATAACTGAGAATCAGTCCCTTATAAAAGAGCTGAAGAGAATAGCTTAGGCTGTTTTGCTCTTTGATCTCTTCTGTAATGTGAAGATACATTCTGTAATGTGAAACAGAGACCAGGGCCTCACCAGACACAAAACCTGTAGGCGCCTAGATCTTGGACTTCCCAATTTCTGGAAATGTGAGGAATAAATTTTTGTTGTTTATGAATTATCCAGTCTCCAGTATTTTTGTTATAGCAGCACTAATGGACTAAGACAGGTAGCATTGATTGGTGAGACTGTGGGACCTCTTTAGAAGGAAAGAAAAGGGAGTGATAGCATAGAGTGAGGAGATAGAATTTGACAATAAATACTGGGACAGCAGCATAGCTGCAGCATCAAGCACAAGGGTCAGGATAAGAAGCCTTTTCAGCAGAGCCTTTGCCTGGGCTCCTAGGGCCTGGGCTTCTCCGGCACATTTGAGTGAAAATGGCTGAGTGAGTTTATTGGAGCAGGTCAGAAGTTTATAAGTCCAGGTCAGAAGGCGGGCAAATCTGGTCCTCCCTGGGGTAGGCTTGAAGAGAGAAATGTAAGCCATACTTCTACTCCTCTTCAAAAGGTTTGCACTGAATTTAGGTCAGAGCATTGCAGTGGAATTATCATTTCTTCGGGGCTTAACCACATTCTATAAAGCGAAACATGCTATGGGCAGAGTTTGTAGCTTGGTGGTACAGTGCTTACCTATGACATATGAGGCACTGGGTTTGATCCTCAGCCCCACATAACTAAATAAATAAAATAAAGGTATTGTGTCTATCTACAATTAAAACACATTTTAAAAAAAGTTAAACATACTTTTACAAGGCCAGGTGAGGTCAGGAAGAGATAAATGTGACAGGGCCCCTGTGCAGTGCTTTTTCTTTTCTGACACCAATTGTGTATCATTTCTTCCTACACTCCTCATCTGGTAATGACATAAGGGTAATCAAAACAATATGAACAAATATTTTAGAACTATACACCCAGCAAAGGATACCCCAAAATCCTAACACTCTAAGACCATAGTTGTTTTTTCTGGGGATCAGCCTCCATCCCGAAGCTACGGAGGCCCTCCTTCATTATAAATCATCCTATTGGCATATAAAAGACACCTTTATCACTGAGCAGTGAGGACCCCTAGGAGAAGCAGATCTTCTTTGGGATCCTGAAGATTCTGCCTCAAATTGGACTCTCAGGAAAGGGAATCAGAATTCACATTAATCAGTGTCTGCTGTGTGTCAGGTGACAGACATGTTATACATTTTATGTGGTCTTATGGTTTGGATCTGGAATGTCCCCCAAAGGCTCATGTGTTGAAGGCCTGGTCCCCAGCTCAGCAGTGTACAGAGGTGGGCTTTTGGGAAGTGATTGGATCACAAGGGGGTGACTTAATGGGTAGATTACATTGATAGCTGAATGGACCACCAGGGGGTGGTGAAAACTGTAGGCGGGTGGGGCATGGAGAAAGTAGGTCACTGGGGCATAGCGTTGGGGACTATATCTTGTCCTGAACCCCTTTATCTCTCTCAGAGGGGCTGCCATGAGCTGAGCAGCTTTCTTTTGCTACTTCCCTCTGCCATGGTGTTCTTCCAGGCCTCAGGCCCCAGAGCAATGGAGCTAGTTGACCATGGACCAAAACCTCAGACACTGTGGAACAAAATCAATCTTTCCTCCACTGAGTTGTTTTTCTCAGGTATTTGTCACAGCAACAATAAGGTGACTAACACATGTGGTTGATCTGTGGGGTAACAATGTTTGTCATTTCATAACTGAGAAAATTGAGACTCAGAAAATACCAGGGCCAAAGAGGCACAGCTGGCATTCAAAGTCAGGCTTGCCTGGCTTCAATACCTACCTCAAAATAGTACATAATGAAATGGGAACATATTGAGCTGGAGTGGCTTGGTTGTGAGCTCAGCTGCTGCAGTCACAGTGCAATGTCGATCCCTCCACAAGCACTGCCACTGGCAGGCAGCTGTGTGAGGCTAAGTGTGAAGAGCTTCAGCTCACAGGCCGTACTGACTGAGCCCTTTCTCAGAGCCTTCCTGGGAATCCAGATTTGCTCAATATTCCTTTGCCTTATTGCAAAGAGTGCTGATCTTAGATCCCTGAGGTATAGCCCCACCAATGCTTCTTTATATCTCATGCGGCATCTACCTTGATTGATCCCAATTTGACCTCCTTTTCTTTTTCTTTTCTTTTTTACAGTGCTAAAGATAGAACCCAGGGGTGCCCTACCACTGAGCTATACCCCAACCCTTTTTATTTTTTTTTATTTTGAGACAGGGTCTCATTAAGTTGTTGAGGCCGGCCTTAAACTTGGGACGTTTCACCACGTCCCAAGTAGCTAAAATTATAGGCATGTGTCACTGCAACTAGGTTTTATAAGTTTTTGTTTTTGTTGTTTTGTTTTTTTGACCCTCTTCTGACATGGGGAGTGTGTCATGAATGGTTCTATGGTTCTAAGTCCTGCCTACAAGTCTAGTGCAGGTCTCCCCAGTGGGAGAGTAGCACTTTTGTTTAGGGTTGGAGTAGAGAGTGACTGAAACAAGGTGTCAGTCAGGACTTTCTGAGTCAGTCAAGTCAGATCCAATGGGAACATGTAGGAAACAAGTAAGAAAAGGACTATGACAGTTAGCAGTCAGAACTTTGAGAGTGGGTCAGAGGGAAGTTGGACAGGTGATGGCAGGTGGCTCAGGGATGAGTCACTGAGTGAACAGCTTGATCAGCACACCTGGAGGGTGTCAGGGAGCAAGTACAAGAGCTCAGAGGAAATGTGCACCTGGCAGGACCGTGTTCTTCTTCCATGCAGGTTCTTTGTCCATCCCGGGTGGAGCTGGCAGTATGACATGACATTGCTGGAAGGGACAGCACAGGAAGGTAGTGGTGTTGCCAGAGGAAATTGGCCAAGCTATCACCAGGGTGGGAGTGTGCCCTTGAATCCATGGTCTGATCTTCAGCCTTTGAAGCAGGAAACAGTCTTGCCATTGCCTCAGGATTTGTCCTGCTTAGGGAGATGAATATCAGTTATCTTTTAAAAGAAACCAATAAATAAAATATAACACTTCTTTAGCTGTCCTTCAGCATCCATGGGGGGGATTGGACTTCCTGTGTCAAAACCCCTGTACACTCAAGTCTCTCACTTAAAATAGCACAGGATTTGCTTTTAATCTATGCAATGTTCCCTTATAGTTTAAATCACTTCTAGATTACTTAACACACCCAACACAATATAAATTCTATGTAAATAATTGTTATATTGTTTAGGGAATAATGGCAAGGAAAAAAGTCTATACATGTTCAATACAGATTCAGGGTTTTTTTCAATTTTTTTTTTTTTTTGGTACTGGAGATTGAACTCAGGGGCACTTGACCACTGAGCCACATCCTGAGCCCTATTTTGTGTTTTATGTAGAGACAGGGTCTCACTGAGTTGCTTAGTGCCTCGCCTTTGCTGAGGCTGGCTTTGAACTCGAGATTCTCCTGTCTCAGCCACCTTAAGTGCTGGGATTACAGGTTTGCGCCACCGCGCCCGGCTCCAGATATTTTTGATACACAGTTGTTGGTTGAATCCCCTATGCAGAACTGGCTGCTATGGAAGGCTACTTGTATTTCTTTAAAAGGGGTTGTCCTTTTCTAGGTTCTGGAATATTCTTACCTCTTTTCTAATATTGAAGAACAGATGATCATAAATTAGATGAATTAACAATCTAGGGACATTTGACAGCATGAGTTAGAGCCCAAAGCAGGCAAGAAGCAGGCCCAAGGAAGTGAACCTGTCTCACAAATGGGAGTTCTCTGATGACCAGAAAACTAATGCCCTCAGGATTCAGGGCCTCCCCTGAACTGTGCTGGATATAATCAGCTGATGTTTGTATTTTCAACTCTGTTTTTTTCTGAGTTTCTGTATCAGTTATATAATTTTCTTGTGCTACAACTTCGTAGTGCAGAAAAAGTGGATTTTCCTATTATTTTGCCCTCAACTAATTCAGTCTTCTCTTGAGCCCCGGCTCACTTGGTTAGTTGAGGATGAGGACAGTGGAGACTAGTTAAATGTCCATTATGGGTTAAGTCATGATAATTCTGGTAAGTGGAATAATTCCTTTAGGGTTGCTCAGTTTCTTTTGAATAAAAGTGCTGCAACTTTCAAATAACCCCTACCCTCTTCCTGATCTTTTTCCTAACATAGTGTAAAAATAGATGTATGGAGAGGAGGGTAGCCAACAGTAGTTCTCACATGGTCCCTAAATCCTTGGCCATGTTTCCATATCCCTTGTACATCTGGCTTCCTGTCAGCCCTGACTGTGGACCCGGAGCCTTTCTGTCCTCCACCGATGCCCTGTCCTGGTGGTCAGTCATAGCCTCTGCAATGGGGTCTTTTCTTTGTTTAAACCTTATCTTCTCTATTATAATGCAACAGTCTTCAAATAGCCTCTCTACTTTGGCTTCCTTCAAACTCTATTTCTCACAGCTGCAGAGCCTTTTCCTAAAATACCCATATAGTCATGTGACTCTTCATTATAACCCTCTCAGGGCTTCCTGTGTTGGATAGGATAAACTGGAACCTGCTGAGTCTGGTATATAATTCTTTAAACAACTTGGCATCAGTTGCCTTTCTAGCATCATCTTTGTTTCTCCTGCCTCACGTGCCCATTCAACACAAACGCTCTCTCATGCTCCTGAGTCTATGTGCCATTTTCTCTGCCTGGATTTCCCCCCTCTTCATTCTTTAAGGCCGAACTCTGTGAAATGCTTCTCTGTGAAGCATTTTTTTTTTCTCTTTTCTTTTCCTCTATGCATAGATCTCTGGTGTGGTGAGGATTATAAGTAACGTGAAATACTGTAAATTTAAAGGTTCAAGAAAAATTTGTTTCTTCAATATACAGTAATTAAAAACCCAATTAGCTATAAGTGGTCTCTTCTATGCACAACAAGCAGTCTCTGGGACTGGGGTGGTGGCTCAGTGGTGGAGTGCCTGCCTAGCATATGTGAGGCACTGGGTTCGATTCTTAGCACCGCATATAAATAAATGAAAAAATAAAGGTCCATTAACAACTAAAAGAAAATATTTAAAATAAAATAAAAAAAGAAGCAGTCCCTGAACCTTAAAATAAACCCCCATGGACATTGGCATATTTTAATAATTTTAAAATACAGAAGTCTTATAATTGGCTTGTTGGGGTGCTTTTGGGGGCATGTAACTGGGATACCTGTTTACAACAGGAAGTAGCAGTGGGTTAACAAAAGAGTCTTATTTCCTTACATAATGGGACAAAGTTTTATGTGATGGGAAATCCATAAGCCTAGCATGTGTGTAGTGGGAAATCCCAAAGTTCAGCACTGTTGTCACCTCATGCCACCAATTGGCTGTTGCATTTCCAGGCCTTACATCTGTTTTCTAGGCAGGAAGAAGGGGGAGAGGCAACAGGGACAAAAGGGTCAGAGGGTCCTGCGGATGTATCTAATCTTCTTCATGCACAAAGGGCTACCTACCTAAGAGAGTTCTGCTTCACTGTCTGGGCCATAACTGAAGCCTACAGTCACCCCTCACAGCCAGAAAGGAAAATTGGGTATTTTGCTCTATACTGAGGGGGAGAGAGAGAGAGAGAGAGAGGAGAGAGACAGGACAATGTAAATGGCTTGGGTTGCCAATCCCCAATGTCTATCACAGGGCAGCACTGGGTTAGATTATTCATTAGGCCAATAATAAAGAACTTTGATGGGAGGCGGGGAGAGAGAATGATGGAATAGAATATTTTGGATCAACAACTCAAGTCTGTCCTTGGTTTCCTGCCTAAATGCTTTAGCAAATAGACTGCTCCAATCCAACTGACCTCTGCTCTTTATGGAACTCTTCTTTTAAATTTCTCCTTCAGAATAGACTTTAAAAACATCTTTGTTGAGATATAATTTACATACCATAAAATTTGCCCATTTAAAGCGTACAATTCAAAGGTTTTAATGTATTCACAGAGTTGTGAATCTAAGTTTAGAACATTTTAATCCTCCCCAGAAGTAACTCCTTACCCCATAAGAATCACTCCCACCCCCACTACACCTCCCTGGCCCTAGACAACTACTGATTTTATTTCTGCTGGAGAACAATGCTTTAGAAAGCCTGACTTTCTGCTGGAAGACCAATAGAAAACATGATACCACTGAGCTTCAGAGTAGGCACTTAGATTTACATGTGTTGTGAAAGGCAATTCATCTGTACTGGTAGATTTTCTGTGAAGGGCCTGATTTCGTTTTGTACTCACCAGAAGCAGAACTTCTAGACACCTTATCCTTTGCCTCATTTTGTCCTA
This sequence comes from Geosciurus inauris, assembly GCA_004024805.1. Taxonomy (NCBI): domain Eukaryota; kingdom Metazoa; phylum Chordata; class Mammalia; order Rodentia; family Sciuridae; genus Geosciurus; species Geosciurus inauris. The sequence continues at coordinate 10,229 of PVHX01007800.1, read as the reverse complement.
AATAATCACGCTGGTTTCTAAATCTTGGCTGTCTCATGTTTTAGCCTTCCTGTAAGGTAAATGAGATTTATGAAGATATTATAAAGTAGATCTAAAGTTACAAAAACTCCAAATCAAATCCTAGGTCTGATTAGCAGGAAGGCTTTAATTTAAAACAAAACAACAAAACAAAAAAACTCTTTGGGGTCCAAACAAGCTGCTAGGTGACAGTGGCAACTGGTGTCAGATGACTTCTGTATTTCTACAGCCCAGGCTCAGTTCTGAATGTTATTGCAAGAGATAATCTGCTGAAATGAAAATCAGCAGATAGGCCTAAGACCCAGAGTGATTGTTTTCATTGTTGTTGCAACATTCCCTCTAACTGTCATATCCTGCTCTGCTTTGTACCTGTGATTGTCTCTAGATAAAACAGAAAACAGGAAATGAGGCAGTTACTTAGTACTGTCAAACAACTATAACCACACGCTTCCCAGTCCAAGGCCTCATCAGAGGTTTGAGGAGCTATTGGAGGGAGAAAAATATTGTGCCAGGTAATACCAAAAAAGAAAACCGTGCCTAAACAGAAGCAAAGGAACATTGCAACAAGCTGGTTTTGGGGACTGAGTTAATAAGCCACTTAAAGTGGAGATCTTACCCCTGAGAATTACAGATTTGATTGTCATTCATTTGGTTTCAATCACAAAGTACTGTTTCCTTTACTTTTAGCTATTTTTTTTCTCTTTTGTTGTAGCAGAAAGACATGTACCAGTTTTCCATTAAAAATGATCTATGAGGGGCTGAGGCTATGGCTCAGCGGTTGAGCGCTTGCCTCGCATATGTGAGGCACTGGGTTCGATCCTCAGCACCACATAAAATAAATAAAGATATTGTGTTCATCTACAACAAAAAAAAAAAAAAAAAATGATCTATGATCAGGTATGTTGGTGCATGTCTATAAGCCTAGCTACTCTAGAGGCTGAGGCAGGAGGATTGAAAGTTGGAAGCCAGCCTTGGCAACTTAGTGAGACCCTGTCTGAAAATAAAAAAATAAAGATGGTTGGGGGTGTAGTTCAGTGGTGGAACATCCTGGGTTCAATCCCCAGTACCATAAATAAATAAATAAAACATCAGAGATACGATTGGCCTTTCTATGTATCTGTCCTCTAGTGTGTTCCCACCTTTTCCCCCCAGAGAACTAGATTCATGCCTCTGGTTCATGCCCATTCTCAGACATGCTTTTGTAATTGTGACACAGATCCATATAATTCCTAAACAAAATTGTGTGAATTTTTAAAAAATATTTTTTAGTTGTACGTGGACAGAATATTTTTATGTGGTGCTGAGGATCAAACCCAGTGCCTCCCTCATGCGTGCTAGGCGAGCACGCTACCACTGAGCCATAACCTCAGCCCTTGTGTGAATATTTTTAACTTTTCAAAATGAGGGAAGTACTACTGCTTTGCTCTTCGGGAGGTCAGATAGCTGAATGGCTACTTTAGCGTAATCTCTGGCATGTGGTTCAGGAAACAAGATGCCAGCAAGGATCATGTGATTGTATAGGCAAATCATAGTCATTCAGTGTAGCAATGTAAGTTCCACAAATAAAGTACATTATTTGAATTTATTGTTAATACCTTGTAGGTCATTTTCAAATGTAGTTAAACATTCTAGATGTGATCTGGAGTGAAAATCTCTTTGCCTTTGTATGTTGAAATTCTATCCCTAGATTGAAGTGCAAATACAAATTTATTTATACAAGAAGAATATATTAGGGCTGGGGTTGTGGCTTAGTTGTAGAGCACTTGCCTCACATGTATGAGGCACTGGGTTCGATTCTCAGCACTGCATATAAATTAAATGAATAAAATAAAGGTCCATCAACAACTAAAAACATTAAAAAAGAAGAATATGTTACAATTACTATTGTAAAAGCTGTGAATTTTATGTGTATAATGAATAAATATCTTAATTGTTAAATAAATAAGTAAATAGATGGACAGTTAATACAAATATTAAGAGGGCATCAGCTAGACAATTTAAAGGAGAACAGTTGATTTTTATTAGGTCAATAAATTCTTATAAAATAACAATGCAAGTTAGAATATTTAGAGGTTAGATTATATCACATTTGAAATCATTGTATAATTGTGTGTACTAGCATCCAAAAAAAAATAATCTTTTTTTTCTTTTTGGTACTGAGGATTGAACTCAGGGTACTCAACCACTGAGCCACATCCCCAGCCCTATTTTGTGTTTTATTTAGAGACAGGGTCTCCCCAAGTTGCTTAGCACCTCATCAGTGCTGAGGCTGTCTTTGAACTTGCAATTCTCCTGTCTCAGCCTCCCTAAGTGCTGGGATTACAGGCGTGAGCCACCTCTCCTGGCTCAAAACAAATAATTCGTAAGAACTCTATTTAATTTTTAGGGATTTTCCCATATTTTTTATTGGTGTATTGTAATTATACATAATGGTGGGATTTAGTGTTATGTATTTGTACATGCATGTGTATGACAATATAATTTAGTCAATATTGTTCCCTAGTATTTCCCCTTTCCATCCCTGCCTCCCTTCCCCTAATCCTTTTCCTCTACTGATCTCCTTTCGATTGTGATGAGATGCCTGCCCCTCTTCTTTTTCCTTTTTTCTCTTAGCTTTCACATATGGGAGAAAACATACCATCCTTGACTTTCTGAGTTTGGCTTATTTTTCTTAACATATACTTTCAACTTGCATTCTGATTTTTAGTTTTTATATTCCATTTATTTCATAAATTGTTCAAGAAAATGTATCATTGGAGAATCTTTCTTTTTCAATGAGACATTTAAATTTTTGGAACTTTATTACAACGCACATTAATTATACAGAATGATGGGTTTTGTTGTGGTATATTTGTACATGGATATCACATAGTTTGATCATTTCTGCTCCCTCATTACCCCCTCCTTCATTCCCTTCTTCTCTCCTAGTCTCTTTGCTACTTTCATGCTGCCTTCCCCCGCCCCCCTAGATTTCACATAAAATGAGAGAAAACATGTGATACTTGTTTTTTTGAGTCTGGCTTGTTTTGCTTAACCAAAGGATCTTGGATTCTGTCCATATTCATACAACATGATTTCATTCTTCTTTTTGGATTTTATTTTGAATAATACTCCACTGTGTATCTATGCCACCTTTTCTTTATCTGTTCATCTACTGACAGGACCTAGGCTGAAGGAATCCTTTTTTTAAAAAATGAGGATAATTAAATTTAAAATAGAATGTCAATTTTTCCTTCTTAAAATTTAACCAAGAGGAAAAAAATCCAAAATCATGTATATCTATCTATAATAAATTACTTTCTCCTGTAATCCCAGCACTTAGGGAGGCTGAGACAGGAGAATAGTGAGTTCAAAGCCAGCCGCAGCAACAGCAAGGCGCTAAGCAACTCAGTGAGACCCTGTCTCTACATAAAACACAAAATAGGGCTGGGGATGTGGCTTAGTGGTCAAGTGCCCCTGAGTTGACCACTAAATAAATAAATAAATAAATAACTTTTTGATTCAAACATAATAAAAAAATAAAGAATATGAAAAAAAGAAAAAAGTGTCAGGGAAAAACTAGATAACCTCCAAATATCTTGCTTCTCTACTGACCTCAGGTCCAAGTGAATGTTAATTTATTAACATACACGGGCAGATAGTGACTGCAAAAGCAAAACAGTTACCTGAGAGTGCTCAAGAAATAGTTCTGGTTTTGGGAAGGGGATCCCCAGACTTGGAACAGGGTGGCCTCAGGCCGAGCTGGCGGGATGTGGGGAGCACCTCACCCATCACTACACCAAGACCAGGGCCTCGCCCCACTCCAGCTCGCGACACGGGTTATCTGTGGAGATTGCAACCCACTACCTCCCGGCTCAACTTCTCCATGAGGCCCGGCCATCCACTCTGTCGCCGCCACACAGGGCCCGCCAACTTCACTCCTTGGCAAGTCAGGTTCCAGCTCCTGTACCTGCTGCTGCAGCAGCTCCACAGGCTCAGCCAAGAATAGGGACCCCGCAGCCAGTGCTCCCAGCCCCTCCTTCGCTGCCACCTGTGCCACGGTCCCACGCTGCTAGGCTGGTCACCTGCCCATCACCTTCCACACCCAGAGACCTAGCCAAGTGCCCCCAGCGCTTCCCAGACAGACGCGTTTCTGCTAATCCTGCAGACCTTCCATGGGCAAAGGAGATGCTAGAAGAGGTCAGTGCTGAACTTCTCATGGAAAAAGAGCATTATGAAGACCTCACTTCAAACAAAGCCTGTCCCAGACCATGCTTCTATTGGAAATAGTTACAGCAGTTTTGTACCGAGTAGAATTTGTATGGTAAGCGAAATCTCAGCGGTCATAAACCACACCCACTGCCTTTAAATAAGAGCATGCAGAACCATAACAGCAGGCTTCTACAGAGTTTGAATCTAGAACATTTAGAGATTCTAGTCTGAGATCTACTAATAAATGAAGATGTACTTTTGGAAGCATTACAAGAATAAGGCAAAAATTTGGAGACAAGAATGTATGATCTGAATAATAGTAACATAAAAGTTATAAGTCTTTTTATATAGAATTTTAATTATTTCTCACTAAAAATATGATATGCTGTAATCCCAGTACTTTGGGAGGCTGAGACAGGAGAATCTCGAGTCCAAAGCCAGCCTCAGCAACAGTGAGGCGCTAAGCAACTCAGTGAGACCCTGTCTCTAAATAAAACACAAAATAGGGCTGGGGATGTGGCTCCATGATTGAGTACCCCTGAGTTCAATCTCCAGCACCCCTTCCCCCAAATATATGATATGGAAACTGATATGAAACTCTAGGAAGAAAAATATCTTAAAAAAAAATTTTTTTTTTGGCACCAGGAATTGAACTCAGAGTACTCGACCACTGAGTCGCATCCCCAGCCCTATTTTGTGTTTTATGTAGAGACAGGGTCTCACTAAGTGGCTTAGCGCCTCACCGTTGCTGAGGCTGGATTTGAACTTATGATTCTCCTGTCTCAGCCTCCCAGAGTGCTGGGATTACAGGCTTGCGCCACCATGCCTGGCTGAAAAATATCTTTATATTATAAATATATGATGGAATTCATGCAATATTTAATATTTAATATTGTCTCTTGGCATGTATAACTAAAAAATACTGTTGTGTTATATGTACTCAGACTGCCCAAATGTCAGGTGTTCAACAAGGTCTGAACAACTATATTGCCATTCATTCTTTTCTGTTATTGTAGTTGTGCACCTGTTTATTTACACTGGCAGTCTAGGTATATGCAGACCAGTTCTAAAGAACAGCTGAGTTCAAAAAGAAGGAAGGGGCTTATGATACACAGTTGCTTAATTGTGGATTAGTTTCCTTCAGATGGATATGTCCACCACCTGAAAGTCTATTCCATGACAGATACAGGTCAGGGTCACTCATAATAATATGCCCTAACTGGATTTTTACCGCAGTCCCTGTCTCTTTTTAAAAAAAAAAAAAAAAAACATTTATTTTTTAGTTGTAGGTGGACAGAATATCTTTATTTTATTTTTATGTGGTGCTGAGGATCGAACCCAGTGCCTCCCGCATGCCAGGCGAGCACGCTACCACTGTGCCATAACCCCAGCCCCAGTCCCTGTCTCTTTTAGGAAGATTTGGGCTGATTTTTTCCTGTCTTAGCAGAATAAGGGCCTTGCCACCTGAGGGTAACTTAAACAGTACTTAGACAGTAAATCAGCATAACTACAGGCTCCACCTGACCTACCTCAACTTTCACTAAAAGCTGTAAAATACTCTATTTTCTTAGGTTTTTGGGGGTGGGGTGGAGTGGAGTGGGGTGGATTATTTTGTTTTTTTCTGTATCGAAGATTGAACCCAGTAACCCTTAACCACTGAGCCACATTCTCAGCCCTTTTTTAATTTTGAGATAGCATCTTGTTATGTTGCTGATGCTAGCTTTGAACTTGTGATCCTCCTGCCTCAGCCTCCCCAGCCACTAGGATTAGAGGTGTGTGCCACATGCCTGGCTTTTTTCTTGTTGTTGTTGTTGTTTTTAATATGAAAACAGATCCTGTAGTTTGTGGTCAAAAGGAGAAAACACAGTAGATGTAAGGGCAGCTCTTACCTGGACTGGGTGATGAAGGTGTAGATTTTCTGTGCTACCACTTGACCTACTACTTGCTTAAGTTCTTGAATGGAAGCATTGTTCAGTTGCTTGATACTTTGAAACTTCTGAAGCAGGAGGGAAGGTTTAACTTTTCCAACTCCTGAGATCTGCTGCCCAGTTTGAATGAGTATGACTCAGAGAGCAGAGCCAGTTTCTTCCTGAGGAAAGTATTCTTACTGGGTTCTTTGGATTGCTCTTGTACTAACTGAACAATGAGGCAGGATGCTTCCATCTGGGAAGAAATTCCACCCCAGGGTCCAGCACAGTGAACTTTTGTATGGTTGGGAAGTACTGTTCATTTATCTGGTTTTTGCAACTACTACAATCCCTTGAAGGTTACCAGAATTTCTAACTCGAACCAGTCTTTTTCTGTAGCCATTTCCTGCCACCAAATCAGCTTCTGTGACATAAAGAATGTAGTATCTACCGGACAGGTAAAAATCTACTGGTGTCAGGCCATCCTCAAAAACAAGTTTAATTTTCCTTTGCATTCCCTGTACCAGCTGAGACCCACACCACTTCTCATTAGCTACAACATGCCCAAAAGGCACATGAATGGGGCCTGTGCCTTCAGGGAGATTCTTTTCCATGGGTGGTCTGGACCTAAAGAGGGAAATGCAAAAAGACACTTGGGCAGGCTGCCCGCACAGGGGAATGGCCAATGGCCTCTTTAGCAGACTATCGTCTGCAGAGTGGTCTCTCAAAGTCTTAAGAACCTGGAGATCCTGCCCTTGTGGCTATGTTCCTCATTTTCAGCACCTGTGTAGGCTCTTGTGGCCCAGCCCGGCCTGTGCTATGGCTGCCCAGTCCAGTCCAGACTAGGACCCAACTTGGCAGGGACCCCACTTCTGCCCCAGTTGCCATTCATTCTTTGTTGGAGTTAAATACCACCTTGGTGATGTCTTATATGTATTTCCAATTCTTATTATTATAAATGACCCCACTATTTAATTAAGAAGTTGATGAATTAATTACTTAATGAATTCTTTTGAAAAAGGATCTTATTGTGTGACACAGGATTGCTTTGCACTTGTTATCTTCTTGCCACAGCTTCTGAATAGCTGGGAATACAGTTTGGAGCCAGCATGTCCAGTTGGAGCTAAACATTTAGACAGACAACAGTCTGATCTTTTGTTAGTCTGTCTCAGTGTGAAATAACCTTCAGTTTTCACTACCTTCAATCTTTTAAGATAGAAGGTAAATGTCCCTCAGTTGTATTTTTTGTATGTTTCGCCATGAGCAGATGTTATGTTTTGGAGGAGAAGCCTCCCAGAAGGGATTCAGCAATTTTTTCATTGCATTCTCTCATGTGAATCAAAATCAGTAATCTTGATTTCCCCTTTCTGATGATGTTGACATTGATCAATGATGATAGTATCTGTTGGGTTTCTCTTCTGAAATGTTGATCCTTCACTTTTTTTTTTTGGTACCAGGGATTGAACTCAGGGATTGAACCCGACTACTGAGCCACATCCTTAGCCCTATTTTGTGTTTTAGGTAGAGACAGGGTCTCACTGAGTTGCTCAGCACCTCGCCATTGCTGAGGCTGGCTTTGAACTCGCAATTCTCCTGTCTCAGCCTCCCAAAGTGCTAGGATTACAGGCGTGTGCCACAGCGTCCAGCTTGATCCTTCACTTTCTAATTCTTGAGTATTTCCTGGGGAGGCAATTGGAGACTATGTAGCTATCTGCTTTCCTCATTGAAATTTCCACTTGTTTATTCATTGTATCAGTATGTATCCATGGTTGATTTCACTTAATGAATGAAAATTTTGTATTATTATTTCTGGAAAATTCTATTTCTCTTTGGAAGCTTCTATTTTTATAATTTCAGACTTATAGAAAATCTGTGAGAATCACATACATAATTCTTGGATAGCTGTCTGTAGTTGTGATTATTTTAGAATATTTTCTAAATCTTGTCTCCCGCATTTCTCTTCCTAGAGTAATATCAATGTAGATAAATAACTACTTTACCTCTGAATCTCTTGTGAGTTGTAGACAGGATGATATTGTACTCCTAAATACTGTATTTCCTGTAATAAAGGAATGATAACATTATAGCTTAATGTTGACAACCAAGAAATTAAAAATTGGTTCATATTAAAACCTAATCAGCAGGGCGAGGGGAGGGAGAATGGGAGTAGCAAAAATGGTGGGATGAGATGAACATAACTACCCTTAGTACATGTATGAAGATACAAATGGTGTGACTTTATCTTGTTTGCAACCAGAGAGATGGAAAATTGAGCTCTACATATGCACTATGACTTGAAATGCATTTTTTAAAAAAACTGAATCAGCAAATCATAAAGAAAGAAATAACTCTTTATGTAGTATGACATAAATACCACTAAAATTAATAATGAAATAGCAATCAATAATATTTTAAATATAATTTCAGATTTATTCTTATATCTCAGAAGCCATTCTTTTCTCTCAGCTGAATGTTGATTCTAACTTATTGAAACTTTTGCCAAAATATATATATTGGTACACTTCTATTGGTGCTTCATAACTGAAATAGTCATCTTCAACCTGATTCTCTGCTTGAATTTTTATTTGTGAGATTGGCTCATGTTGTTAAGTGTAGTTCAAGTCACTCAGTTTCTCTGGTGGTGTGTAGTTCAGCATGAATCCTATATATCATCCATACATCCCTTTTCCTGTTGATGAAAATTTGGTTGGTTTTAAAAATTTTGCAGTTACAATGCTGCTATATACATTTGTGTGTATTTCATCTTGTGAGTGCTTCTCTAATGTTCCTGTGTGGAGTGGAAGTGACATGCTGGTTCAAACAATGTGATTTCTTTTGTTATGCTTTGTCTGCAAGTGCTTATCCATTTTTATGAACTCAAAAGATCACCTTTCAGCTGATGACTCTCAAACCTATAACTCCATCTTTCTCCTGTCTCCCATGCATCTGACTTTTTTCTCCATCTGCCTTGTAAATATTCTACTAAGGAGAACTGTGGATATGTTGCTACCACTGTACAGTTACCCTGTCCAATACAGAGCTTAATAAATGATTATTTGCTTCCTGAAACATCCTACATAATGCCTATATATGAGTGTTATGATCCTTATTTTACAGGTGAGAAACTGAGAGAGAAAGAGGTTAGTCAACTACAAGGTAGCAGAGGCAGAACTTAAAGCCAGGTAGCCTAGCTCCCCAGTACAGGGTCTTATTCCATTATTCTGATTATTTTTATGCTGTTCTAATAAAAATTAAAAAGAGCATGTTCTAGTTCTTTGGCTATTGTATGTTGTACTGTTTATCTTTGTTCTTATATCTTTGTCTACATGTAAGATTATTTCCTTAAGATCCTTGCATATTTTCATTTATAATATCAAATCAAAGTATGGATATTAAGAATGTTAACACTATTAATCTATCAACAGATGAATGAATAAAGAAAATGTGATATATGTACACAGTGGAGTATTATTCAGCCATAAAGAAAAGTGAAATGTGCTTTAGCAAATAGATGGAATTTAAGACATTATGTAATTGAAATAAGCCAGACACAGAAGGACAAGTACTGTATATTCTCTCAGATGTGGAAGCTAAAAGAAGTTGATCTGAAAGCAGAATAATGATTGGGAGGAGAAGAAAAGGGTGGGAAAAGGGTAGTAGGATAATTATATGTGTGTGTGAGTGTGTGATATTAGGGAGCCTGGGCCTTGCACATGCTAGGCAAGCACTCTACCACTGACCGAGCTTCATTCCCAGCTCTGGGTGGTTGGATTTGATCAGTGCATGCTATACGCACTTATGGAAATATCACTTTAAACTCCACTAATATGTATAATCAATACATGTTGATTACAAGTTTTTAAAAGGAAAATAACACTATTTCAGTGATCCTATGAAAGGAAGGATCCTGCATACTATTTGCTAAAGACCTATTTCTTGTTTAAATAGTCCCTGAGTCCCATCTGTAATGTCAGAAAGGAGATGAAGACAAACTGGTCCCATCATCATGAACACATCTATAAAATGGTATGAATGAAATGTGGTATTAGGAGGAAAGTGTGGGATACATGTAATAATGTTTGTGTAACCATACTGCTCTTTTTTTTTTTTTTT